>JAJOOE010059659.1:0-11476 GCA_036250405.1 Solanum raphanifolium | reverse complement strand
AATAATAATAATAATAATAATAATAAGCCATGGCCAACTAATGATTAAATGGCTTTGAATAGACCATGCATGCCTAACTATAATCCCAACAGTAAGTATTAAAAGAGTAAATATTCTGATAATAGTGATCAACAGGAAAAGCAAACGGGTCAAGGCATACTTCTCCTGGTGTGAATGGATATTACCAAACTCGAAAATGGGACGACATGAGGTTAAGAGGAACTAAAATCCCAGAAACAGCCCACAATAAACAAGCATTCAACTTATCATAAAAAGTAATATGCATAAACAACCATTTTCTTCATAACCAACAATGAACTCTAAATGAAATAGAAAAGATACATATCATGCTTTCTTACTCAACTAGAGAGATAGCAACCAGCGCTATAGAAATTACATACTTCAAACATGAACAAACCAACCAAAAATAATAACAAAGTAAGGCCAGAAAATATGTAATCTGTAGGTCCGAAACTAGTGGTCAACCCCAATGTCAACTAACAGCAAACAACCACAACATAAAGGTTTTCTAACATCAAAATGTCACTTTGAAATAGTAGAAGAGACGACGAGAGTATGATAAAGGAGAAGACATTACCTTTTTCGGGGAAGCAAATCGAGAAGACGAACTAAACACGAAAAAGCTTCCACCACTTTGAATCAAATGCCGATGAGCTTTGGTGAGCAAAATACTGGAAAGAAACCCGAAATCTAGACTCCAAATTTATATGGTTTAAGAAGACTGACTCCCGCTTAATTTCGACTCTCTATTTTGTGTGTCTATTTCGTATGTATTTTTATATATTTTCCTTTAAGCTATTTCTCTATATCAATGGAAGACAAAAAAAAAAAATCCCCCTTACAAATGAATAGAAGCGATGATTATATAAGAGAAATTAGGGTAGATTTCGGGGGGGAAAAGGACCAAAATCCGAATTCAAGGCCCAATTTGATTTTGAATTCCAAAAAACTCTTTCACCATTTTAGGTGAGGCACCTTTTCTGAAGTTTTAGCCCCATTCCAAAAGAGGAAGTGGCGAATTGACGCCTCAGATTGATCGATCGTCCTTGGCGAGCGACGTGGCTCCATCTCAAGGGTGCAGGGACAATTTCGTGCTGCTACAGCAGCTGTTGCGACTGTACTGGAGGGAGACGTTGGAGAAAAGGCCAAAGAAAACAGAGTACTGCCCTCTGTTGTCGTCTTTCCGTGAGTTGGACCGTGTATCGCCGTGAAAATTGGAGATGGGAGGGGCGTTGTTTGTTGCTGTCGCTTCTGCATTTTGGTGTTGTTAACATTCTGTTTTGTCGCTTGCTGGAACGACGTTGGGGTTGTTGTTAGCGTTCTGGGTTCTTTCTTGGTTGATGAGAAAAAGAGTTAGGCCGGTTCGGGGTCGTTTTAGTGGGCTGCTGGAGGGAAAACGATAGGGAATGGGTTGGAGAAATAAAGAGAGTTGGGTTAGAGTATGGGCTGCTGAAATTATTCAAACCGGCCCAAAATTGGTCTAAGAGAAAATTAAAGGTAAGATTATCAAGTGAATATATTTGCAATTAGAGAAAAGACCGTATGAGTTACAATCATGGCCAAATCGAAGTCTCGACCATAGCCGAATTGATCTAATGTGAATTCGACTAAAGATCAAAATAAAATAAATTAATATGATTAATTTATGAGCTTCTCATCTTAACAAAATAAAATAATTAATTCAACGATAAACCAATTGATTTTTAAAATTAACCACAATCTAAACTAAACTAATTTTGATATAATATTTAAAATAACATCTTTTTGAGATGATTTTCAAATATTCACGAAACATACCGATTATATCTATAAACCATATGAAATATATCCACTTATTTATAAATTATGAGAATCGACTAAGATCACTTAAAATGACTTTGAAAAGTATTTGAATTCTATAAAATTAAGTATTCTAAATTGTTTGGGAATTAAGAAGCTCGTGAATTAATTCTATCGGGGAGGGTCAAAATTGAGTGTCAACAACTATCCCTCATTTTACTTGAATTGATGAAAGAAATTCGAGGAAAATGAAATTGACTAATCTAATTTTGACCGATCGCGTCTTCATCTTTGGAAAAGGAATTTGGTCCGGACTTTAAGAATTATGGCCGAACCCCGGAAATGAGTTTCCTACGTATCTCAGGCTATTTGAGAATTCATGTCACTTGTAGTTCGATACGCTTGATTTGACACACGATTTGAAAGAATTCAGAGTCATCCCGATATCGGATTATGAACATACCAGAATGCTCGGGAATAAGATTTGAGAATGAATGTTGGAATACAGCCGAGTTCTCAACATTGATCCCGCCGACGTATCCCTTGACCTAGGGAATCAGGCTGCTTGTAGTTTGACTCAATTGGTTGAAAAGAAAATCTATTATACTAGATCACCTTCGTTCTGGAAGAGCGACAAAGTAAGTCGAGTATGAAAAAGAGGCTTGCCGCCCCTTAGCCATGAATATGGCGTGCTTCACACTCATAATTAAGAACTTACACGGACATAATTTCCAAATCTCTTGGTGCATCTTTATTCAGATTGGAAAGCTGCTTTCGGTAGAGACAAAAAATTTTCGAATGCGAAACTAGAACCGACAAACCCAAAGATAAACCCACATGCCTTCTAATAGGGATGTGGTTTGATTGTGGTGGAAGTCGCTCATCTTTTCGCGTCTCAAGAGTTTGACACTCCTCTTTGGACTATGTCCCAGTTCGCTGCTAAGAAAAAGTTCCACGTTGTGCTGAATCATTTTTGATGTCGTCCGTACCTATGGTTTGTTTTGAGAATTCATCCTCTCGGATGCTCTCGACAAAGACTGAGATAAAACTCATTAGCATAAAAAATGTAATTCAAATGGGAGACAGTGTCTTTTACCGTGTTGACACTTAATTGTTCTCCTTGAACATTTGACGTCAACTCTATAGGGTTCAACGTGAAGCAAATAAAGCTTGTGTCTCATATTTGCAATACAATCTTCAATGCACTTTTCTTTTGATGTCAAAGTAATGAAATAGGTTGATGTAATATGCTGATAGTCCTCTTGATGTCGTCTTTGCAAATGAAAATAATGCAGTTGATGTTGATTCTCTTGTGATGGGTAAATCTTTCTCTTGTGATGCATAACCCTTTCTCTTATTATGCATGACTCATTTCTCTTGCGATGCACGGATTCTTTTCCCGCGATGCATGGATCTTTTTCCCGCGATGCATGAACCTTCTCTTGCAATGCATGAATCTTTTATTGCAATGCATGAATCCCTTTTCTCGCGATGCATGAATCTTCTCTTGTAATGCATGAATTCCTTTCCCACGATGCATGAATCTTTCTCTTGCGATGTATGACTATTCTTGCAATGCATGACTTCTTTCTCTTGCAATGCATGACTTCTTTCTCTTGCAATGCATGATTTTCTTCTCTTGCAATGCATGACTTCTTTCTCTTGCTATGCATGACTTCTTTCTCTGGCTATGTATGATTTCCTTCTCTTGCAATGCATGACTTCGTTCTCTTGCTATGCATGACTTTCTTCTCTTGCTATGCATGATCTCCTTCTCTTGCTATGCATGACTTTTTTCGCTTGCTATGCATGATCTCTTTCTCTTGCTATGCATGATTTCCTTCTCTTCCTATGCATGACTTCTTTTTCCCGCGATGCATGACCTTTTTCTCTTGCAATGTATGATTTCTTCCTCTGATGACGCCATCCCTAGTACCGAACGAAGATTATGCTTTACCGGATAATCTAGGTGATCTTCTGGGTATCTTCTGGGTAGCAATATCGTCTCAATTGACAATACAATAAAAATGACCCTTGGAGTAGTGGTATTATCTCATTTGACAATACGATATGATTGACTCTTAGGGTAGTCGTATCGTCTCAATCGACAATGCAATACAAATAACCTTCAGGGTAAGAATATTATCATATCTGATAATATAGTGCAGATGAACGTCTCCCAGGTATTTTTAGTCGCTGGAAAATAATAATATTGCTCTCTTTGTGGTTTTTCGTTTGTTCCATCTCCGAACATAGTTGCAATGTTCATTATGAACTTTGCTTTGCTGGGAATTTGAATAAAATAATGTTACTCATATTACCAATTCTTGGTATAAGAAGCATAAAATATTTTCTGCATCCACAAAAAAATTATCCATTTCGGGGAGCTCTTCGCCTTTTTGATTTCTCCATATTCATTGAATGGAAGAATATGCTGATTTTGAGGCAACCTATAGACCTACATTCACAGAAAAATTGTTAGTTTAAAAATGAACTGATCTGTGTTGATATCTTCGGTTTCTGCTCATTGTCTTGCTATCTCCGGTTGATTTTTCTGATCTCTCGCTTCTTGATAGATAAGACAAAACATTTTTATGCAAAATGATTGATGCATGAAAGACGGTTTTTAAGGGAAATAAATTTTCAAAAATATAAAATTTGGAAAAGATCACTGCCAAGTGTCATGTCACGTCAAGCTTAATGAACGCCATTTGAAGTTGATGTTTCGAGATCTATCTTATTACTTGCTGGGAAGTATTCAAAGTTTCCCTAAACTGCTGATAAACGCTATTGAAATTTTGAGGCCATCCTCAAAATTTCTGTCCCAGTTAATTGTCTTGGTTTATCTTTAACTGTTGGTGAGCAAA
Source organism: Solanum raphanifolium (assembly GCA_036250405.1). Taxonomy (NCBI): domain Eukaryota; kingdom Viridiplantae; phylum Streptophyta; class Magnoliopsida; order Solanales; family Solanaceae; genus Solanum; species Solanum raphanifolium. The sequence continues at coordinate 6,809 of JAJOOE010059659.1, read as the reverse complement.
TCACATAATTTTTGAGATCCTCATAAAAATTCTATCCCAGTTACAAATTTAAGAGCAATTTCAACCTTGACTTTGTTGGAGAGATTTTTTTCTTTAGAATTTTTGAGTCCCTCTAAAAAATTATGTCTCAGTTTCTATTGTAATAGAAAACTTATGAGAGACATGACCGAGCCCTTGTGGCGCCTACTTATCCCGTTGAGGCAGGAATCAGGTCAGACGTAGTTCCCCCTCTCGAGGATTAACGAAAATAAGAAATTTACAAAGAAACCGACCGAGGCCGACATAGGCCGCCTACGTATCTCAATCTTGAGAATTCAGGTCGAACGTAGTTCAAGTATAAAAGGAAACATTAAAGAGGATAAATGGGTGACCGAGGCCGACATAGGCCGCTTACGTATCTCATTCTTGAGAATTCAGGTCAGACGTAGTTCATTCCAAGGAAAATATTAAAAGAGGATAAAGTGGTGACCGAGGCCGACATAGGTCGCCTACGTATCTCATTCTTGAGAATTCAGGTCAGACGTAGTTTATTACAAAAGGGATAAAATTCTAAACAAAGCGATTACAAGCAAATAGGACGATTACAAAGAAAAGACAGAAATACAAACTGAAATTTCACACATAGTATCTCTAGACAACATCTGAATTGATTGATTTCGGCCATTCAGTGCCATCCATCTCCGACATGACCAAACCACCTCCAGACAACACTTTACGAACCATGAAGGGTCCTTGCCAATTTGGTGCAAATTTCCCTTTGTGCTCATCCTGATGAGGGAAAATGCGTTTGAGAACTAGCTGGCCGATTTCAAATATCCTGGCTCTTACTTTCTTGTGAAAAGCACGAATTATTCTCTGTCGATACAATTGTCCATGACAAACAACAACATTCTCTTCTCATCAATCAATGTTAACTGATCATTCCGCTTGCGAACCCACTCAGCGTTACTCAATTCAGCTTCTTGGATGATTCTCAATGAAGGTATTTCAACTTCTGCAGATATAACTACTTCTGTTCCATATACTAGCAAATATGGAATAGCTCTAACTGATGTTCTGACAGTCATTCGGTAACTCAACAAAGCATATGGCAAAATCTCGTGCCAACCTCTGCGATTATCAATCATTTTCCTCAAAATCTTCTTTATGTTCTTGTTGGCAGCTTCTACGGATCCATTCATTTGGGGACGATAGGCAGTTGAATTTCGATGAGTAATCTTGAATTGTTCACATATCTCTCTCATCAAATGATTGTTGAGAGTTGCTCCATTATCAGTAATGATAGATTCCGGTACTCCAAACCTACATATCAAATTGTTGCGAACAAAATCAGCTACAACCTTCTTGGTCACCGACTTATACGAAGTTGCTTCCACCTACTTAGTGAAGTAGTCAATGGCAACCAAAATGAATTTGTGTCCGTTAGAGGCGGCTGGCTCTATCAGACCAATGACATCCATTCCCCAAGCTACAAATATCTAAGGTGAACTCATAGCATTGAGATCATGGGGCGAGACACGAATCAAATCTCCATGCATTTGACATTTGTGGCATTTTTGCACAAACTTGCAACAATCATGTTCCATAGTCATCTAAAAATAACCGGCGCGAAGGATCTTCCTCGCCAAAGTGAGCCTGCTCATGTGAGTACCACAAATTCCAACATGTATCTGGTCCAGAAGCTTTGCAACTTCATTAGCATCAACGCATCTGAGAAGACCTAAATCTGGAGTCCTCCTGTAAAGGATTTCCCCACTTGCGAAGAAATTGATGGCCATACATCGTATCGACTTCTTCTGGTTGAACGTTGCATTCTCAGGATAAATTTTGGTATCCAAGTACTTCTTAATGTCAAAATACCAAGGTAAACCATCTGGTTCCGCCTCAACATGTGAACAATGGACAGGCTGCTCTTTTACCTCTTTATCCACTGGATCAATAGAACTTGTATCCAGATGCTTAATCATTGATGCGATGGTGGCAAGAGCATCAACCAACTCATTCTGTGTCCTGGGAATGTGTCTGAACTCAATCTTGCGAAATCTTTTGCACAACTTCTGTATATACTGCACGTACGGTGTGATCTTTGGGTTCTTTACGGCCCATTCTCCTTGAACCTGATGAATCAACAAATCTGAATCTCCAATAACCAGCAACTCGTGAACATTCATATCAGTGGCCATTCTCAGACCTAGGATGCAAGCTTCGTACTCAGCCATGTTGTTTGTGCAATCAAATCGGAGTTTAGCCGCCATAGGATAATGCTGACCAGATCCTGACACTAAGACTGCTCCGATACCTTTCCCTTGATGATTCGCCGCTCTGTCAAAAAACACCCTCCAACCAAGGTACGCTTCAGAAATATCTTCACCTACAAATGAAACTTCCTCGTCGGGAAAATAAGTCTTGAGCGGTTCGTACTCCTCGTCGACTGGATTCTCTGCGAGATGATTAGCCAAGGCTTGTGCTTTTATCGCCTTTTGAGTCACATACACAATGTCAAACTCACTCAAAAACATTTGTCATTTAGCCAACTTCCCTGTCGGCATTGCTTTCTGGAAAATATACTTCAACGGGTCCATCTTGGAAATAAGGTATGTGGTATAAGAAAACAAATAATATCTTAACTTCTGAGCAATCCAAGTCAAAGCACAACACGTCCTCTCCAACAGAGTGTAACGAGCCTCATAGGGAGTGAATTTTTTGCTCAAGTAATAGATGACTCGCTCCTTCTTCCCAGTTTCATCATGTTGACCAAGCACGCATCCCAATGCGTTATCCGAGACTGACAAATATAGCAATAACGGATTCCCTTCTCGCGGAGGGACCAACACTGGCGGATTGGACAAATAGTTCTTGATGGCATCAAAAGCAGTTTGACATTCTCCGATCCATTTGGTCGAGGCATCTTTTTTCAGTAACTTAAAGATAGGTTTACACACCACGGTGGATTGAGCTATGAACCGACTGATGTAGTTCAACCTTCCCAAAAAACTCATCACCTCTTTTTTGGTCTTTGGAGGAGGTAATTCTTGGATCACCTTGATCTTGGAAGGGTCAAGCTCAATGCCCCTCTTACTGACTATAAATCCCAACAACTTGTCAGCTATCACTCCAAAAGCACACTTGGCGGGATTTAACTTCAAATTGTATCGGCGTAAGCGATCAAAGAATTTCCTCAAGTGAGTCAAGTGATCCGAACTCTCGCGGGACTTGATTATGACATCATCTGCATACACTTCGATATCTTTGTGAATCATATCGTGAAAGATGGTTGTCATGGCCCTCATATAAGTAACACCGACATTATTGAGACCAAAAGGCATCACCCGATAATGATATACACCCCAGGGCGTGATGAAAGCTATCTTTTGTGCATCTTTTTCATCCATCAGGATTTGGTGATAGCCCGCATAAAAATCCACGAACGACTCCATCTCATGCTTAGCACAGTTATCAATAAGAATGTGAATGTTTGGCAATGGAAAATTATCTTTTGGGCTAGCTTTGTTGAGATCTCTGTAGTCGACACAAATTCTGATCTTTCCGTCTTTCTTGGCAACCGGAACAACCTTGGCTAACCAAGTCAGATATTGCGTCACTTCCACAGCTTGAGACTCAATCTGTTTTGTAATCTCCTCTTTGATCTACAAACTCAACTCAGGCTTGAATTTTCGAGTCTTTTATTTTACTGGACTGAAATCTGAATTGATCGGCAACTTGTGGGACACCATATTCGTGCTCAGCCCTGATATGTCTTTATAAGACCAGGCAAATATATCAATGTACTTCCTAAGCAAACGAACCAGGTCTCTTCTTTGGGCTTCAGTCAGATGGACACTGATTCTGACTTTTTGACACATTCCATATCTCCGAGATTCACAGTTTCAGTTTCCTCAAGATTTGGCTTGTGTTGATTCTCGAATTGTCGAAACTCCCTAGCAACATGTTCGGGTATCTCATTTTGTTCTTTATATTCCTCACACTCATCATCACCTGCCTCATTTCGTTCACTCGGTTCATGACATGACATGACATTGGGAGGTTTTAAATTAATATGACTGAAATCATAAACAAACAAAGTTAGAAAAGTAAAATATAAACAGATAAGTAAACAAACAAATTTCGATTAAAGAGGCTTTTCATTTAAATTGAAAGATAAGCACAAACTTTGGCCATGGCTGAGAGCCATTTTGCCTTTTTAAACATCATAAGGGAATTTAAAAGCTTCAAACAAATAACAATTGCATAGAGGGAGGGTCTCGGGTCTCTTCCGGACTACCACCTATTTTAAAACAAACAAAGACTCACATCTTTTCTACTCAGATGAGCGGGAAATCAGGAGTGGTGTGGAGGTCCAGTTCTGCAATCGCTCCTCAGGTTCTGCATCGCGAATACCTGATGTCCCAGCCTCTTCCTTAATGACCGCATCAATCTCCTCAAAAAGGCCCCAGATTATAAAATTGTAGCTCCTAAATGCACACAAGCTTAATACTTTCCAGTACTCTTTGGCTGGTGCTGCATGAGGAACACTACTTCACTGTCAAGAATTTCAATATTCCCTAAATATTTCTGTAATCATGGAGATAAAATCAAGCACCAAAGGCTCATTCAGTTACTTCAAGAACCAAATTGGATTCAATCTGTCGACGCAACTAAGGCTCTTCACGCACTCACAATTACAATGGGGCAACACCCAACCCAACCCTTTTTAGCGAATAACACTATCATGTTCAAGTATTCAATATTCGGTGACATCTGCGTTGCACGCAAGGTGTTTGATAATATGTCCAAAAGAAATGTTGCGTCATACAATACAATGATTAGGGGTTATAGTCGGAATGGAAGTTTATTAGAGGCTTGGAAGTTGTTTTCTGAGATGAGGGGTTGTGGATATGTGCCGACTCAGTTTAGTTTTGGTGGGGTTTTGGGTTGTGAGTGTTTGGATGTTATTCAAGGATTTCAGTTGCAAGCGTTGGCTGAAAAATTGGGGATGTTTTTCGTTGATGCTGTAACAGGGACTGCATTATTGGGTTTACTTGGAAGGAAAGGATGGTTAGATGAAGCTATGCAGGTTTTCGACGAAATGCCTAAAAGGAATTTGGTGACTTTGAATTGTATGATATCCTTGTTTGGACAGTATGAATGTGTTGAGGAGTCAATGATGGTATTAAGGAGGTTATTAAGGAGTGGAATGGCTCCTTCCGAGAGCACTTTCGTGGGCATATTGGTCGGTTTTGTTGGGGAACTTGATTTGATATTAGGGGAACTAGTACATGGGTTGGTAGTGAAAAATGGACTGGATTTTTCTGTTTCAGTGAATAATTCATTGATTAACATGTATGCGAAATGCTCTGACATACATAAGACGGAGAAAATGTTTGAAGATGTTCCTGTTAAGGATGTTGTGTCGTGGAATACAATGGTTGGTGCAATGGCGAAGATTGAAAGAGCAGATAGGGCATTGGTTGTTTTTATGAAAATGTGTGTAAGTGGCTTATTGCCTAATGATACGAGTTATGTGAGTGCCCTAAGTTGCTGCACTAGCCAGCAGTTTCGATTGCTTGGGGAGTCCATCCATGCGAAAGTAATCCAGAAAAAGTTTGAATCTGATGTATATGTCGGTAGTGCTTTACTTGACTTTTATGTTAAATGTGATAGATTGGATGATGCTCGTGTTTGCTTTGATGAAATATCGGAGAAGAATGTGGTTTCTTGGAATACGTTGATGCTGGGTTACTCGAGTAAAGGTTCTTCTTATGCTATTTCGCTGCTTCAACAAATGATTCACTCGGGTTGTCTTCCAACTGAGTTTTCCTTTTCTATTGCTGTGAAATCGTCAGGACTATTAGAGGTACTTCAGCTCCATTCTTTATCCATAAAAATGGGTTACATTGATAATGATTATGTCTCTAGCAGTCTCATTTCTTCATATGCAAAAACTAGTTCAGTTGATGATGCCCTAAGGTTTGTCACTACCAATGACATGCCACTTCCTGTTGTTGCATCCAATATGATTGCAAATATTTATAACAGAAATGGACAATTCGACAAGACTCAAGAATTGTTTTCTGACCTTGAAAATCCAGATACTATATCTTGGAATATTTTGATTGCAGCCTGTTCTAGAAATGGTGATTACGAAGAAGTTTTTGAACTTCTTGGACACATGCGGATGGCTAGAGTATCTCCTGATAGATACACATATGTTAGCCTGTTTAGTGTGTGCACCAAGCTTTGTAACCTTGGTCTAGGTAGCTCACTTCATGGCGTCATTACAAAGACTGATTTTAAGCGTTGTGACACATTTGTCTGCAATATCATGATTGACATGTATGGCAAATGCGGGAGTCTTGCAAGTTCAATCAAGATTTTCAATGAAATGACGACTAAAAATGTGATCACATGGACAACCATTGTTTCAGCCCTTGGACTGCACGGTTATGCACACGAGGCATTAGAGAAATTCAAGGAGATGGATATGAACGGAATTAAACCTGATAAGGTTGTTTTCGTAGCTGTGCTTTCAGCATGTAGGCACGTTGGATTAGTGAAAGAGGGAATGAAATTGTTTGGGCAGATGAAAGGGAAATATGGGGTAGAACCAGAGATGGATCACTATCTTATTGCAGTGGACTTGTTGGCTAGGTATGGCTATTTGACAGAAGCCGAGCAGTTAATCACTGGGATGCCTTTCCCTCCAAATGCTCTAATATGGCGCATTTTTTTGGAAGGCTGCAAGAAAAAGAGAAGCATAGACGACACTCTCGCTCTTGCTTCATAAAATATGTGTGATGCAGAGTACTACT
>JAJOOE010059657.1:0-15379 GCA_036250405.1 Solanum raphanifolium | reverse complement strand
CATATTTATTATGAAGGAGCAAAGTAATAAGTAAACGAATCTCAAACTTACAGCAGTGGAGGTGGCTGCAGGTGAAGCATTTGTGGAGTTGAGATTCGTCGGTGGAGGAGTTTCCGCTGGAGAATTCATCGCTGGAGAATCTACGGATTTTGTTCCCTGATCAAAGAGCTGCAAAGGGGCGAAAATATGAAACTAGGGCTTTTGAGAAACTACAGAGGTCGTGGCCTATTTTTATTAAAAATGGACTAATAAGTGGTCTATTTTAATTAAAAATGGGCCTCTTTTAATAAATTATTATTTAACTGCTTTGATTAAAATAAGAGACCTCATGAGGTCTCTTTTTGAAATATATTTTTTATTTTTTAAAATCTTTGGAGACCTCATGAGGTCGCTATATTTTCCCGGAATTTAATATCAACCTCATGAGTCACTATTATTGTTTGGTGATTTTTTTTTTCATTTAACCGACCTCGTGAGGTCACTTTCTTTTAAAAAAGAAATCAAAAAAATATTGAGTGGAATATCGACCTTATGAGGTCTCTTTTTAGCGACCTATTTTTGAGGTCTCTCTTTTTAGGTCTCTGTTTACAATTTTTTTAGTAGTGAAGTCTGGTGAATTCTCCTCTTAGTTAATTGAAGTCAATTATGTCATTTAAGCTCATAAGAAATCCATTGATGTTACGTAGCTCCTTATGTCATTGTTATTGCCTTGAAGTTATTATTCTCATATCTTCTACTACTGGTCCGTAGTTCCAAATCTCAATAATGGTTATGACCATCAAAATAACAATCTCAAAAATTAAAGAAACTAAGTGAAGCAATCTGTATATTTATGGGTGGCAGCCAGGGGCAAATGCCTAGCATGGGTTGATCCCAATTGGTATAGAAGGGTGTTAGCTCAGGGCGAAAGCCTAGCATGGGCCGATCCCAATTTGTGTAATTATGAGGACAACATTCCAGGGGTTAAAATGTCTAGCATAGGTCATCCTCTTCTACCACTGATCAGTTGGTCATTTGTATCATATGCCTTATAAAGATTATAACGCACAGAAAAGTAAAGAAAAAAATGTAGCATACACTATTCCACAAGCATAAGCAAATGTGCTTTCTAATCCTTATCTATTTGTAGTTGGTTTTACTTGAGCTCTCATTTTACATATGGTTGTATTATGCCTTACATAATCAGTATATTCTTTCATATTGACGTCATTTATTTGGGATGCTGCACTTCATGTTGCAGGTACAAGTACTCAACTAGTAGATTTTCCCAATAGAAGCACATGATACTCAACGATTGTTGGTGAGCTCCAGGTTGATTTGGGGCTTTGCCGAGTCTTTACTATGCGTATTTGATAGTTTTACAATCATGAATTCTAGTAGAGGCTTTGTAGACATTGTAAAGCTATCATTTGTATTCATAGTTTTACTTGTCACATGTATCCGTTCAGCTAGTCGACATGTGTTGTATATGTAGCTTCTCATTAGTAAATCTATCTGCATAGTAGTTCACTTTCTCATCATAGATCACTTGTAAAACATGTGTTTATATGGTACTTGTCCGCTTCACCTAAGGTTGGGGTGTGGCAGTTTTATTTTAATTCTAAAACAAAGAGTAAGTTAGATTTTGAATTGATAAGAGTGGGTCTATAAGTTTTTAATGAAGGGGACCTACTGTTTTGAATTTAAAATAAAAATTTAAGAGAAAAAAAGGAGTAAAAAAATAATTAAAAAACGTGGAAAAAAAGTAGCCCATTTGGAATCAAACTCGGGACATAAGACATCAAATGTTGCGCCTATGCCACCTGAGCTAGGAGCATTCTGATGATATAAGGGGTGTCCTTTTTAATTATTTTACCTTTTTTAGTTTTTTTAGTTTTTTTTATATAGGTATATTCCGTAATTTTTTTTGATGAGGTCGTGTCCCGTGACACACCTTACCTATGCATAAATCCACCCCTGGTGGTAAGCGTATACTTAAGGAACCAAACCTGATAAACTTTTTGGATAATTAAAGGACTAAATTCGATAAGTGTATAGTTAAAGGACTATTTTGGGCCTACTGTAATAGTTGAGAAAATGGCCAAATGACCCCCCAGCCTATTAGCGGATTTCCAACTACACACTTATACTTCACGGGGGTCCTATTATCCCCCCCCCCCCCCCAAACTATTTTAAAGTGAAATTATTTCCTCCCTGAAATGTCAGTACCAGACATGTGTATTGTGGTGAAATACACGCACTTGACACGTGTATTTCACCATTTAATAATTTTTTTTTTAAAAAAGTTCTCCTCCTTCTTCTTCCTTTCTTCCCCAATCATTTCTTCAACTCTAACTATAATAAACACCATTTTTTTACCTCAATAAATTTCTATATCTCTAACAATTTATAAAAACGAAAATTCAAGTCACATTTTCACCTATTCTGAATCTCTAGAGCCTAGAAGATAGTGGTCCTAATCAAATCTTTCATTCAACCAATTCAACTATTTTTCTTTATTTTTTTACATTTCGTTCGATTTTATTCCTTAGACAATTTCAGATACACATTAAATGGGTCATAAACATTCGAGATTAGATTTAGCCCCTGAAGATTCCATCGACAGCTCAAAATCATCACGGATGAGAAGACCAATTTGAGACTAATTTGTGACACCAATTTGAGAAACCTCTCTCTCTCTTTCCCATTCTTTATTCTTTCTCCCTCTAAAATTTTCATGATTAATTTATGATTTGAGTTTTTGATTTTGATTCTTCATGGAGTTTAGGAGAACATGTAGGATCGTTCTTTAAAAATGTAGAAGAAATTATTTTGTTTTAGTTTCTTATAGTAAGTTTGAATATATTTTTTAAAATATACAATTACTTCACTTTGATTTTTTTACTCTTGAGTCCATGACTTTTAAAAAAATTAATTAATGGGTATGTTTTTTTTAAAAAATTTAATTTAATTTGTTAGATATGTTCTAAATAAGTCTATTGAAAAATTATTTATTCATAAAATGCATTAGTTGTTGATAATTTTTATACCAAACATCCATTGAAAAAGCTTCCACAATGATAATAGTGAAAAATGTATAGTTGTATAGATAAGTAAGAAGAAAGAAAGAGAAAGAGAAAAGAAAATCAGAGAAAAAAATGGAAATTAAAAAAATAGGCAACCCACTCTCTTAAAGAGAGTGAAATACACTATTTATGCCAACTCAGCACTTAAGGGGTTATCCAACTCAGCACTTAAGATGTTATTTATTCCATTTTAAAGTAGTTCAAGGAAGTTAATAGGTCTCCCGCAAAGTATAAGTGTTTATTTGAAAATCCAATAATAAACTGGGGAGTCATTTGACCATTTTCTCCCAATAGTTCAAGGAGCATTTACGGCACTTTCTACCCTCAACCACAAGCAAAACACATCGACCAACAAGTGTCTCAACTATTATATAGTAGTAATTTAAATATATAATAGACTAAATAAAATAAAACAAATAAATTAAAATATCAAAAATACGGAAATTCCATAAATACGGGTAGAAGTAGGCACGACAAAAAAAAATGCATTTTGACCGCTTCTCTATATTAGTAATTATCCCGTGTGACAGACAAAATTATTCTAAAAAATATATCTATTAATTGTGACAAAAACATGATTAAATTGATATACTTACATTATACTATTTGATGTTTATTTAAAAATGAAAATTAATCACAATCAAGCAAGGATGACATGTCTTTTTGCTATTGACAAAGGATGATAAAGGCATGAATTTGGGCAATCTAACTTTAAGGGGTGTAATAAAAGAATTTTATTTTTAACTATAGAATTTTTTGGATTTGAGCAATCTAAATTCGACCGTTTAGAGTTCTTAAGCATGAAGCAAGCAAAAAAGGGTAAGGATGATATATTTGTTGTGGTTAGATAAAGGATATTAAGGGTGCTTTTGGTATGGGGAAAATATATTTCAAATTTTTTATTTTTATTTTTTCATGTTTGGTTGGATAAAAAATTTTGAAAGTATTTTCTGTAGAAAAATTGTTCCTCAGGAAAAATGATTTCCTTAATGAAAGTAGCGAAAATAAGTTCTATAAATGACATTATAACGTTTTTCTTATCCACTCACCCATCCAACTCCCTCAACCCCTACCCTTTGACCATCCCAATCCCGAGGTCATATACAACACCCTCCCTATTTTTAAGGGTCATTTGGTGTGAAGCATAATACCAAATAGTCATGGAATTAAATTATAGTGTCACTTAATTTGTTGTTTTGGTTGACAAGTCCAAAATAACTTAACTAGAGATTAATAATTAGTATCGGGATAAATTTTCCCTCCCTTGGGTGGTGTAGTAATCACAAAATAACTTATCCTAGCAAAAAATTGGTAAAATGACAAACATATACCAAATCTTACTCAATTGTTACATTTCATTCCCCTTCAAAGAACCGTGTCATCAAGGTTCGTAATTTTGGGGAGAAGACATAAGTACCTCCCTAGACTACACACCTAAACTTAACTAAGGTCCTATTACCCCCTTGGACTCATTTTTTTTCGTATTATTGTGCACCTTTTGTGCTGATGTGGCACCTTCAATTATCCAAGTTGGTTGTGTTTATACACACTCGCCTGCCACGTGTGTAATTTTTTTTTAATTTTAATTAAAAAGTAATTTTATTTTAAAGTTTAATTTATTTTTTTAAAAATATTCTTATTTTCTTTATCTTGTATTTAAATTAAGTTAATACACATGTTTTTATCTTGTATAGAAACTTTTTTTTTTTACCTTCATTCATTGTTTTTTCTCTTTTATTTTTCTATTAATATTATTTTATTTGTCTTTCGTTTTGATTTGATTCCAAATTTCTTGTATTTAAAATAAGTTAATTTTGAATGGATATCAAAATAAGTGAAGAAAATCAAATAAAAGATTAAAAAAAATTATAATGTTAAAATTAAAGGACACTTTTATTTTATTTTTAAAAAAAAATACACACACTTTTTAAAAAATAATTAAAAGTGAAAAGATGATAAATTATTATTTTTTAAATTAAAGTGAAAAGAAATTAAAATAAATATTTTACAAAGAAAGAAATAAGAATAATTAAATATATATAATTTTTAATATCAATAAATATGTGTACTAACTAATTATAAAGTTACCCATCAAAAATGACATGTGTTCAATTTGTGCATTCATCACTTGCCTTCATGAGAGTGTGAACACTCTCTATACTATGTTAGCGCTTGCGGTGTATTTATTCCATTTTAAATTAGTTTAGGAGGGTAATAGGACCCTAGTTAAGTTTATGTGTGTTTTTGGGATTTCGGTCATAGTCTAAGGGGGTACTTATGTCTTATCCCTAGTTTTGGAGTTGGCTTAACCCATCGATGACCCCCTAAAGTTGACATGATATTTTACTTAGACACATTAACTGAACGATGTTCATTTTAGACACCTCATGTAGGATCCCGTTGTGTCATTTTGACACCTTTTTTAGTATCAACAAAAATACATAAAGGGTATGTATTACACTCACTAATGACGTGTAAAGTGACGAATTAAATAATTACATTTGTCATTTGTATCAAAAGTAATTTTTAAATAATTAATTTTGAGTAAAATTAATTAATAAAGAAAGCCCCCACCCACCTCGATTGTCTTCTCCTACAACCCCCCCCCCCCCCGCCCACAAATCCCCTCCTAACTGTCTTCTTTAAATACACTACCCCCAAACACCCTACGTCTCTGCAAATTTGCGCACCATATCACTTTCTTACTTCTTCTTCGCCTAATAAATAGCTTGATATGGAAGATATTTGCTCATTTAAAGATCTTTTTTTCTTAGTTTATAGAAATTCACTCTCCCTCAAATTATCAAGATAAGTTTCTTCTTAAATTCACTTCCCTACAAATATTAAATTCTTCCGAGAAAGAATTTTATGAATGGATTTATTATTAAATTTTAACAACATTTTCCGTCATTTTGCTTAAACCTTCATTCAAGAAATTTAATTTGGGTAAAATGGTGGCTTAAAATGGGAAGAAGAAGCAAAAAAAAATTAAAAATTAACTAAAAAAACCATTTCACGCGCCAGTTAATGAGTGTATCACACTCACTATGCCATGTAAGCAAAAACTATCAAAATGACACAACGGAATCTTACATGAGATGTCTAAAATGAACATCGCTTAGTTGTGGTGTCTAAGTAAAACATCTTGCCAACTTTAGGGGATTATCGATGGATTAAGCCTTTGGGGTTCATCGAACTTGTGTTGCCCATATAATGATATTTTGACCACATTATCATATTTTTCTTCAATGCAATCGTGTTTTTAGGGGCGTTGTAAAACTGATCAAGTAATTCCTTCAGTGTAATACCGCTGACCAAATGATTCGCTTCAGTGCAATTGCGTTGATCAAATAATTTCCTTCGGTTCAATCACACTCGTACCAGATAACTAACAACAACTATTCACGCTAAAATGATCATACCCCTCTCATACGAAGATTATTATTGCTATAGTTCCTAAATCACAATGCCAACCTAATGAATCAATTAAAATATCATTTAGATTTCATTTGCTTCATGTGGTACCATTTATGCTCAACAACATCAAAATATCAATCTTCGAATAAGCACGTGAAACTCATTTAAGATCCTTCAAACACAAATCAATAGTGCAAATTGATCACAAAATACATTCCGGACATATTAGAATCATCAAAATTACCACTTTGATGTCGTTTTGTCTATATGTTAATCGTGATCAAATCCAAACTTAAGAAAATCAAGAATTCCATCCAAGGGTGCAAATCACTTGCAAGTCATCTATCCAAGTCAAAAATCACCCTACAGATCCAGCGAAATTATCAAAACTCAAAATCCTCCTTATTAACTCCAAATGTTAACTTTGCTCGAACTTTCAAAGCTGAAAAACTCTACCAAAATGCATCTAATCACATCTGGGGATGTGTCATTCATTCTGCAAGTCACAAATAGCAAAAGTTATAGGAAGGGTTAAACAAGAAAAAAAAAAGAGGCTATAATCACAAAATTCCGTGAGGGTTATTACAGTTGTTTATTCTTGATTATTTATGTTTGTCTCTTCATTCTGTTAACTTTAATAGTGTTTCTCCCAAATGCACACGCAAGTAATATAGTGATTCTTTAAGAATCAGATTATCGAACCCAAAGAACTTACAATTAGTTTATATCTAATTTCACTAATACCCACAATTTAATGCAAGTATGTCACAAGAGTTTGATTTATACTTGTAAACTAAGAATGCAAGAATTAAAAAATTAGAATAACTAAGAACAATTAAACCCAAATAGGATTTTAACAATAGTTCAAGACAATTTCATGGTTGCAACTCAATTAAGAAATCATGTGTCATATTTCCTCAATAGATTTCAGATGGTTATCAAATTACTGATTTACAAAGTTGATATTATGACTATGATCTCTCGACCTCTAATCACCTATCACAATTAATAATCTAACCAGATCGTTGAGCCGGGATATGTTGAATCAACTGCGGAGCACTAAGCTTTCTTCTCATTTCGTAACCAAGCATGACAATTAGGTATATTCCTATCCTAGATGCAAATCAATTCTAGTTTTTATGCAAGAAAAGATCATGCACCTTGTATTCCACGTTCTATCTATATTCTTCTCTCAAATTCAATAAAAGACAATAAATTTATTTCAATGGTGATCAAGCATCAAAATAATAATTCAAGAACATACGAGTAATTTAAACAATAAAAAACTTAATCTATAGAGTCAATATTCAACAATCATTCGTAGCTACATCCCCTAAACAAGGATTCTTAGCTACTAATGCTAATAAAAAACACAAAGATAATTATTTTCATGTGAAGTAATGACTAAGAAAAAGTAAAAGATAAGAAACCTATGGTGAATTCTATTCCCTTCTTCTTGCACTTAAAAATAAGACAGAACCCTACAAAAGAGGCACAAAATTCCATTTATAGGATTTGGGAAAATAATTCAGTTTCCTTCTTGGATTCAGACTTGTAAAATATAAGATTTTTATCAAGACAACAATGGGGTGGCGCACCAGCAAGGCGCCAACCAGAGCTCACATAAGTTTGAGTCTGGCACACCGCGCCAGCATAGGCCAATAGCAGTTCATGCCTTGGCGTAGCGCGCCTACATGGGGCGTCAATAGTTTGTTAGGGTTTTATCCTAATTTTCTTACCTTATTTGAAGTTTATTTTTTCGTAAAAGAAAAGACAAAACATTACCATAAATATTTTTAATTTTCATGAGAGGAAAATATATTTTTCTTCTATATTTGGTTTATTCTTTCCTTAGAGGAAAAGTTAGGAGATCTATAAATTGAAGATCACTCTTCTCATACCAATAACATAAGATCATCCACAATGTAGTCAATAAAGAGTTTTGTTTATGGGGGAGATTTTCCCTCAATAGTTTTAATATTTTCTTTTTATTAGTTTTTCATATGTAGGCCGATTGGCTAAACCATATAATAAATTTTGATTTTTAGTATAAGTTTTTTTTAATCTGATTTATCAATCATATGATATGCAATTGTAAGCTTCCGCATGAAGCCCTAATCACCTTCATAACCCAACAAGTGGTATCAGAGCACATGGTTCAATGACCCAGGTTCATCAGGGTTGAAGACATGTTTAAGGTGATTTCAAATCAATTTGCAACAAATTTGATGATAATGAAGATTTTTGTCCAAGTTACATGTGGAGAAGAAGTTTAAATCATATTTTCAACATTCCTGTTGCTGCAATTTTTAAAAATAAAAACAAAATATTTTTAACCCATATATTTTAAACCTTATTTTTAACCATGACAAGCAATAGTGATGAAGACTTTGTGAATAACAAGATTATCAAGCATATGAAGAAGGCGGATTAAGTTTTGTCAAGAAAATCCAGCCAAAAAGGGAAGATTTGTTAGGGTTTTGCCCTGATTTTCTTACCTTATTTGAAATTTATTTTTTCGTAAAAGAAAAGACAAAACATTATCATAAATGTTTTTAATTTTCATGAGAGGAAAATATATTTTTCTTTCATATTTGGTTTATTCTTTCCTTAGAGGAAAAGTTAGGAGATCTATAAATTGAAGACCCCTCTTCTCATACCAATAACATAAGATCATCCACAATGTAGTCAATAAAGAGTTTTGTTTATGGGGGAGATTTTCCCTCAATAGTTTTAATATTTTATTTTTATTAGTTTTTCATATGTAGGCCGATTGGCTAAACCATATAATAAATTTTGATTTTTAGTATAAGTTTTTTTTATCTGATTTATCAATCATATGATATCCAATTGTAAGCTTCCGCATGAAGCCCTAATCACTTTCATAACCCAACAAGAAATTGGATCTAGGGCGATGCGCCAACAATGCACCCCAACCTAGTTTTTCTTTAATCGCATAAGTTAAAGATTAAATAAGCATAAATTCTATAAAAGATATAGAAATATTTAATAACAATAATTAATATAAATAACTAAATGATAAATTCATACAATTCATGTCACAAATAGATAATCATTGTACAAATCAAATACACATTATCACTTATTTTTTGTGTACAGAAAAAGATTTAATAAAATCTAGACGTAAGTCTTTAGGCAATAAACATTATACTATAGAAAATATAGATGTAACGAAGTTTGTCCTATGATTATTATTTATAGCTAGTCCATAAGAACGGCACACAAACTTCCAAACCTTCAAATCTCTGAATTTATCCACGAGATTTTGAACTAACATATTGTAAGATCTTGATATTTGGTGATCCATCTTATGTCAAGATTTGTCAAGCAATTCTTTACGAAAATCATTGGACATGCAAATCGTAAAGTCATGTATTTCTCTTTCACACTTAATAACCCCCGACCCAAACAGTTTCTTCAATTAACTTGTTAATTCCTGTAATGTATTTCATAAAAGGTATAAGATCATCATCTTGTACATTGGATTTTGATGGAAGATTGACCAAGTTGTCAATCATAGCTTTCACCCTTTCCTTTTGTTGCTTTGTGACAAAACGTTTGAAAGTCCTTATCAACATCATGATTTTCTACAACACTTACAAAATATGATTAGGACTAACCATAAATAAAAAGATTATAGAACATTTTTTTTTAAAAAACAACGTATATAGGGTTTAACAAAAAAAAAAAAAAAACTCATTTACGATCCATTTTCAAAAATTAAGGTAATTGAATGCCTATAATTCAAAGGTAAAAAAAAACATTTGTTAACAAAAATAAAACTTCCATCTTATTTAGATTAAAAATAAAATTTCATCTTATTTAGCTTAAAAATAAAATTTTCATCTTATTTAGTTTAAAAATAAAACTTCCATTTTATTTGGCTTAAATATAAAACGTTCATTTAATTTTAAGTTTATTAAAGTAAGAGAAATTTTATTAGTAAAATTATCTACATTTTAATTGATATATAAAATATAATTTTTAACTGAGTAATAAACTATTTAATTAAAAATATGTAATTTAGTAGTGGAGTGAACATTTTAAAAGAAATCAAAACATAAATAAACATAAGAATATTCAAGTTATAATATAATCATAAATAAAAATTGTACTTATAAAATGAATTTTTTTAATAGAAAATATATTATCATAAAAACAATGAATAATTAAGGTTGTGAATGTTATTATAAATGTTGTTAAAAATTATATTATATTAATATACATAAAGGTAAAAGTGGTGTATAAAATAGAGTTTAAAGGAGTATTTATGTTATTTTACATATTTTATCTCAGGATAACTTATCCTGGGATTACATTTCATCCCAGTGAGGGATAAGTTATTCAGGACTAATTGTTAATCTTGGGATAAGTTATCCCAGCCATTGCAACCAAACAACGAATTAAAGGTCACTCAAAAGTTATCCCGAAATTAACTTCTCTAATCCATCACACCAAACGACCCTTAATGGACAAGTTATAACATTTTTTTTTGTGGACTTACTAGTCCAAACAATTTTTAAAAAAAAATATTATTAATACTAAATCTCCCGCTAATATGCAATATTTATTATTATTATTATTATTATTATTATTATTATTATTATTACTCTAATGTCTTTTCCTAAACAGACTCTTGCCATGAAAGGTTTCATGGAAATTGACAAGAAAGAATCAAATCAAACACATAGTTTGCAGAATCATTCGTTTCACTGGTTAGAAAGTGTAATCATATGTAAACAATGTTGACATCCAATTTTGGCCTAACATTTTCAAAAATTCGTAAATTTTAAGTTTTATTTATTTAATAGTTCAAAATAAATTTTTTATAATTTTAAATAAGTTTATCAATAACTTTCCTTATTTATCAAAATTTAGGATTTTTCTTTTATCAGTTAATTTTAAAATTGCATTTTTTACATGTCATTAGTTACGTTCATTATTTTTTTTTATATTCATTTTATTTGTTACATTTGTTAATATTTATTTTGATATTTTGCAAAGTCTAAAAATTCATTCAAATATAGATAAGATTTAATATATAGATATTTTATTTAATTATTGGCTATAGATAGTTTTTTATTTTCTATATAAACAATAGCTTATTGATTAAGTGGGGTGGGGGGAAATATTTTTTTCAAGATTTGATAGGGTAAAAACCCTGAGAATTCTTTACTCTCATATTCACTGAACCGCCGTCACCCCCAAACGTTTTTTTTTTTTGTCGGAATTCGACAACCACAAGGCAGCAATCAGCTGGCCCTTCTTCTTTCCCTTTTCCTTGACACCACCAGCCTACATTTTCCGACAAAACGAGACAGACGACAACCATCGCCCAAAAAACCCTCATCCCCGGCGAGTTCGCACCACCACTCGAGCTCAAAACCCACCAGTGAATCTACTGCACCACCACATCAAAACCAACAGCAACCAAAACCTCCAAACAGCAGCGAACAAAACCACCCTAAAACCCTTTTATTTCTTTCCCTTTTTCCAGCAAGCAGCAGCTCCGACGAACCGGAGCAGCAACATATAAACGAATAAACCCCTTCCCTCTCCCCCTTTCACGACTTTTCCTCCATTTTTGCAGGTATCCAATCGAACCAGAGCATCAAACTCCGGTGAAAGACAACACCACAAAGTAGCCAGCAATTCCAAACTCCGACCAACGGAGATCATCAGTGAACCAGTGAGCTTCGAAGCTCGCACATCAACAATAGCAACCCAACAACAAGTTCGGTGATTTAGAAGCAGTTGCAGGCCAGAAACGGTCGAAATCGGTCGGAACACTCTATCTCCGGCGACGGTAATATCACTGTCTTTTTTTTTACTTTTTATTTTCCTTTGTTTTTTTGTCTGTATTATAATTTTGAACAATTATTTCCACTTCTCTTTATTTGTTTTGACCATATTTTGTTGTTGCTTTTGTTTGCTAATGTTTTGACTATTTTCTATCAATTCTATTTTAGTTAGTTACTCTGAAGTGATATAATACTTAGATTATTAACGAATAGATGATTGGTGTTATATTTTTTATTACATGAAATATGATGTCCCAAACGTTTTTTTTTGTCGGAATTCGACAACCACAAGACAACAATCAACTGGCCCTTCTTCTTCCCCTTTTCCTTGACACCACCAGCCCACATTTTCCGGCAAAACGAGACAGACGACAACCATCGCCCAAAAAGCCCTCATACCCGGCGAGTTCGCACCACCACTCGAGCTCAAAACCCACCAGTGAATCTACTGCACCACCACATCAAAACCAACAGCAACTAAAACCTCCAAACAGCAGTGAACAAAACCACCCCAAAACCCCTTTGTTTCTTTCCCTTTTTCCAGCAAGCAGCAGTTCCGACGAACCGGAGCAACATATAAACGAATCAACCCCTTCCCTCTCCCCCTTTCACGACTTTTCCTCCATTTTTGCAGGTATCCAATCGAACCAGAGCATCAAACTCCGGTGAAAGACAACACCACAAAGCAGCCAACAGTTCCAAACTCCGACCAGCGGAGACCATCAGTGAACCAGTGAGCTTTTAAGCTCTAGCGAACAGTGAGCTTCGAAGCTTGCACATCAACAATAACAACCCAACAACGAGTTCGGTGATTTAGAAGCAGTTGCAGGCCAGAAACGGTCGAAATCGATCGGAGCACTCTATCTCCGGCGAGGGTAATATCACTGTCTTTTTTTTGACTTTTTATTTTCCTTTGTTTTTTTGTCTGTATTATAATTTTGAACAATTATTTGCACTTTTCTTTATTTGTTTTGACCATATATTGCTGTTGCTTTTGTTTGCTAATGTTTTGACTATTTTCTATCAATTCTATTTTAGTTAGTTACTATGAAGTGATATAATACTTAGATTATTAACGAATAGATGATTGGTGTTATATTTTTTATTACATGAAATGTGATGTCCCAAACGTTTTTTTTTTGTCGAAATTCGACAACCACAAGACAGCAATCAGCTGGCCCTTCTTCTTCCCCTTTTCCTTGACACCACCAGCCCACATTTTCTGGCAAAACGAGACAGACGACAACCATCGCCCAAAAAACCCTCATCCCCGGCGAGTTCGCACCACCACTCGAGCTCAAAACCCACCAGTGAATCTACTGCACCACTACATCAAAACCAACAGCAACCAAAACCTCCAAACAGCAGCGAACAAAACCACCCCAAAACCCCTTTGTTTCTTTCCCTTTTTCCAGCAAGCAGCAGCTCCGACGAACCGGAGCAACATATAAACGAATCAACCCCTTCCCTCTCCCCCTTTCACGACTTTTCCTCCATTTTTGCAGGTATCCAATCGAACCAGAGCATCAAAACTTCGGTGAAAGACAACACCACAAAGCAGCCAGCAGTTCCAAACTCCGACCAGCGAAGACCATCAGTGAACCGGTGAGCTTTTAAGCTCTGGCGAACAGCGAGCTTCGAAGCTCGCACATCAATAATAGCAACCCAATAACGAGTTCGGTGATTTAGAAGCAGTTGCAGACCAAAAACGGTCGAAACCGGTCGGAGCACTCTATATCCGGCGACGGTAATATCACTGTCTTTTTTTTACTTTTTATTTTCCTTTGTTTTTTTGTCTGTATTATAATTTTGAACAATTATTTGCACTTCTCTTTATTTGTTTTGACCATATTTTGATGTTGCTTTTGTTTGCTAATGTTTTGACTATTTTCTATCAATTCTATTTTAGTTAGTTACCATGAAGTGATATAATACTTAGATTATTAACGAATAGATGATTGGTGTTATTTTTTTTATTACATGAAATGTGATTTTAGGTGGGATCTAAATATTTGAACGTTTTTCCTCTTTTGTGTCATTCTCTGTCTTTTATTTAAGTTTGTAGACTTTAAATTGGTAAATTTATAGACTATCTTATGGTTGATTAACATTTCATTGGTTGTTAGATTTAATTATATTGAGCGGGTTTCACAAACTGTGCCCGATTTAGTTATAACAATGGTGGTGGTTCTTTACTTCGATAATTCTTGTTCATATGGTGTTTCTAGTTTAGCTCTTCTTGACTAATTTTTATGTCATTTTGATTATCTTAATTTGTTTATTATAATAAAAAGTAAAGTTATTATCATTGTTGTTCTATTATTATTGATTTGTTATTTATTTTATTTTAATCATCATTGGAAAATTCCAGAACTTAGTGGATATTATTCTTGATTTGTTTAATTGATTTTATCATTTTATTAGTATTATATTATTAGAATTGTTTAGCAAATTATATTGGTACATTTTGGCTAGCGTTTTTCTTTAGTTACTGTGTACTATCTTATTATATATATTGTTTGTTAGTTACATGTTATTCATTCTTGTCAAAAGGCCAATGAGAAAATATTTCCGTCGATTATGGAGGCCTTTACATTGTAAAAGATGGAAATTTAGTTTAAGTTTATGTATTTTGTTTGTTCAAAATGGCCAATGAAAAAATCTCTCCGTCGGTTTTGGAGGCCTCTCCATTTTAAAAGACGGAAATGTAGTTTAAGTTTATATAAGTTTTACGTTAAAATTGGCCAATGAAAAAATCTCTCCGTCAGTTTTGGAGGCCTCCCCATTTTAAAAGACGGGAATTTAGTTTAAGTTTATATAAGTTTTATGTTAAAATTGGCCAATGAAAAAATCTCTCCGTCGGTTTTGGAGGCCTCCCCATTTTAAAAGATGGAAATTTAGTTTAAGTTCATATAAATTGCATGTTAAAATGGCCGATGAAGAAATTACCGTCGATTTCCAAGGCCTTCCATGTTAATAAGACGGATTTTTATTTTTTAAGTTATTGTTTAATTCATTTATTTTTATTCATATTTATTTATTACTAACACTTTTACTAAGTGTCTTTACAGGTAT
>JAJOOE010059656.1:0-55576 GCA_036250405.1 Solanum raphanifolium | reverse complement strand
TCCCACTCAATTTGACCCCCTGAATAAGAATATGAAGTCGAATTTCCGAAATCATGCACGGATTTTGAGATATATGGAAATTACAATTATAGGTGTTTCCGAAGCACATTTTCGGGCTTTTTTTTTTTTGGGGTCGTTTCACAAGTCCCACTCTGGATGCATCACAATAGACGACAAAACCTTTTATATACCTTGGTAGGGTCAACACTGGCAGTAGTTAATCGAGTTTTTAATTCCTGAAAGCTTTGCTCACAAGCTTCAGACCAGTGAAACTTAGCTATTTTCTGAGTCAGCTTTGTCATTGGAGACGAAATAGACGAAAACCCCTTGATAAACCTTCTCTAGTAACTAGCCAATCCCAAAAAATTATGTATATCATTACGGGAAGTGGGTCTAGGCCAATTCTGCACTTTTTCAATCTTCTGAGTGTCAACTTGAATTCCATCGTAAGACATTATATGGCCTATGAATGCCACGGACTCAAGCAAGAACAAACACTATAACACCCCAGAATTTTTTTGAACTAAGACCCGAACCATCCTTTGTTGTAAGTAGGATTTACTGAGGAATTTAAAAATTCTTAAGTGTTAAGGTCACTAGATGTAGCACCTTGAGTTGCAAGAAGAACTAAAGAGAGTTCATTCAAGTCAAGCTTAAGTTCCATTAAGTTTTGGGTCAACTTCAAATGACCATAACCTTCAGTACATAATGAGTTAGGTGAGCTACAAGATATAAAATGAAAGGTCTTGGAATCCTCTTTCAAATGCCACTGAGTTTGCTAAATTTCGAGCTCGTATGAGGGAGATATGTCTGTTTGAATTTGGCAGTCCATTTAAGAAAAGTTATCCGGATTTAAGAGGGGTATTCTGGTTTTTTCCGTACCCTATCAGATTTATTTCGTTTTTAGTAATTACACAAATCCTAATTCATGCTAGGGTTTTAGGAAAGAGTTCAAGAAGAGAAAAGAGGAGAAAAGAGGAGAAAGGATCAAGGCGTTCGTCGAGGTTCTCGAGTTTTGTTGCGGATTTTCGCCATGGGTTTGATCCCTAAGAGGTATGTAAGTTCACATAGCCTTGGGTTCGTTTACCCACGCGCCAATCATGTTTATTTCAGCAAAATTCTTTCTAGAAAGTTAAAAATTTGATGATCTTGAATTGTGTTCTTGAAATTGGCTTTCGTTCTCAAGTTAGGATGGGATTGTTTCGTTCTAGATTCTTGTGTACATGTGTTGGATATCTGAATCTAAAGAGAAATTGAGAAAGAGAATGGAATCTAGGCGAATTGGGGTTAGAAAACAAGTAAGAAAAAGTCGGATAGAAAACAGGTACCATACATGTTCCTCAGAAGTGGAATTTTTCTCTTCGCGTCGCGGAGAGAATGCGGAGTCCACTGTTTCAAAAATTATTGGGACCAAACATTATAATTCATCTCCGCATCACGGACTTGCTCCCCAGACAATGTTTTTCAATCGTTTCTCATGATTTACTATCTAAAACACTTTTAATCATCATGATATCTTTCCTATCACAAATCATAACCTCGAATTAATAATTCAAATTTAAGGTAGAGCTAAGAGTTGAGTTTTGAGAGTTATTTCGAACATTTTCAGAAACTCCCTTTGAGTCATTTGAGGAGTCTTCTACAATTTCAAATGATTTGTTTCAAGACTCGAGCAAGTGAGTATGAAAATGAGGAGAAACTACCACAAATGTGATATTTAGCTACAAAATTATTAGGTATGATACTAAATTCGTCATTAATTATTCACTTTTTGTGGAAAAAAATTGTGTTTTGTGTTTAAATGTATAAGCAAAATAGTTTTAGTGACGAAACATAAAATTTTGTAGCAATGTTTTGTCCATTTAAGTTACCAAAAAAAACATTGGCGCCTATTAGTGACGCATTCTAAGTTATCAACGACAACTTATTTTGTCACTAATAACACATCCAATTTGTGACAAATTATTATTTGTCTTAGATGAGTTATAATTTTGGCACGAAGAAAATTTGTCACTAAAAATAAGTCATTGCAATAGCGACAAATTAGAATTTGTAGTCAAATGTCGTAAGCTTTAGCCACAAATTTTCACATTTGATTGCTATCTGAATTTTTGTCACTAATAATATAATCAATTAGTGAAAAACATTTTCTTGTCCGTAATCAACATGTTACTTAGTGACAAAAAAAATTTGTTACATAATAATATGCAATATTTAAATAGAAAATTTTTTAAATTTGTAGCTGAATAATTTAATTATTTTCTAAATTTTTTTTTAGCAAAATATAAAATAATAATTGATTAGACTTATTATTTACAATTGCAAGTAGCAACTGACGAATATTTCTGTAAAGCGTTCTCTATAGGTAACAACAAAAAAAACTATAGAATGATGTTATGATAACGTCGAACTTAAGAAAATTTAAATGACGGCGCTAACATAAAATCTAATGTGAGTAGGGATTGTGATATCATAGAGAGCAACTATACAAAGATAACATCGACGGTAAGTCTATTTTGCAAAAGTTTTAAATATTTTATGGACATTTAACTAACTATTTTCTATAATGACTAAAAATAAGTTTAATTTCGAAGGTCTCAAGAACCCCAACTATTTGATTTTAATAAAATTATGATGTTTGAATTTAGATACATATTTAAATATTAAGATGTATGATTAGATGTAGATGTATAAATCTAAATATGCATCTCAAAATTGAGATGTTGTTTTTAAATTTAAATACTAAATAATTATTATTAATATATGATTATGTAAAATTATTCTTTATTTAAAACAATAATAATAAATTTAATAAAATGTGAAATTAATCTAACACTATATCAATAATATATATTATTCTAAAAAAAATTAACGAGAGTTAGTTGTGATGATGGCAACTTGTGGTGGTTGTGGGTATACATACCCTATTTTGACCAGAGATATTTTAAATTAATTAATAAATTCTTTTTCTTTTAACTTGATCAAATTTCTTGAATTTCATACAGAGTGAAGTATCTATTAATAAATGTCAACACTTTTTAAAAATTATTGTTGGTGCTATTTTGTTATTTCATTTAGCAAAATATCCTAATTTAATATTTTATTTTTATTGTCATGCTCGGGCCTACACCCTGGGCGGGACTGTCACTCGAGAACCATTACTGTCCCCAAGCAAACCTTTGGCCTGGCTAGACTCTCAGCGGAATCCTTTAAGTATTAAGAAGAGAATTCAAATGCAAGATAACTCAACTGTCTCAAACTAAACTCAGAATGTTTTAGAAATAAACATTTAACTTAGCCAAAGTGTCAAACTCAAATCTGAACATAAGTCAATAACAAGATAATGACAAAAAAAATTAACTAACTGTCTATGAAGCCTCTAACAACTGAGATGGACTTCGGTACAAGACCCACCACATCCTAATGAACTAACTAATCAAAGCAATAAAAAGGGAATCCTCCGAAAAGCAAGGTGGCTCACCAACTGACTCTGCACAAGGATTTTCAGTCCAGCTGAGCTACCTGACCCACTTCGAAATAATTCTCCTTTATTTATGTAATTTTCCCCGCCCCGGGATTCTAATGATGACGAAAGCCTCTATCTTGAATTGAAGGGACGTGTGACTTTATCTCTTTGAAGAAGGATGAACTCTTCTTTATATACACAATTTTCAGTACGAAATTGGAAGAAGAATTGCAGCTTTCAAGCGTGAACCAGGTCCAGAGCATGCGAGGGAAAAACTAAACATGACATAAGCTTCAAGTGAATTTTGAAAGGAACACTTACCTCACCTTTACTAGATACTCAACTCGATGTAGAAATACAAAACAATAAAGATGTAGTTTATATGAAACATTTAAAATAGTAAGAAACAACTCAAAATACATATATAATAAATTAATATAACTTTGTGGGAGTTTCTCTAAGCGACAACCATCAGTATGAGCTATGTGATGATACAACGTCTCGCCCACGCTGCCAGAACTGTCCTATAACTTGCCGGGAGATAGAACGCCTTAACTAAGTGGATCCACTAGTCTGTGCTAAAAAGCACTAAGGAATCATCTAAAAAGTATGACATTTTAAACCCATGATGGCTACGTGGTTTATGGATACTTGAGTTATTGTGAACTCGTCCCCATATCGGTGCAATATACTACTCCCAAAATACTAAGCTCATATGTTTAAAAACAAAACTCTTTCTGTGGTTTGAGATAATTACTCAAAAACTAGCTCAAAGGTCTCTTTGAAATCTCTATTTTCTCTCTTGTTTAAATGTGAAAATATTTACTCTTTTGGAAATACATAGTCCCATATACTCTTTTGAAGAAAAGAACTTTGATCTTTACTATTTACTCAACTCAAAACTCAAGTCTTAAAACAAAGTTAAAACGTTTGCAAAAGACTTTTGAAATAACTCTAAAAACTCTCTAGACTGGGCTCTTAACTTTCCTTGAATTTGAATTTATGGATTCAAGTATTGTGATTTGTGATAGGAAGGATCTCATTATGTTTAGGAATGTTTTTAGATAGTTCAACATGAGAAACGATCAAGAAATCACTGTTTGGAAGCAAATCCGCGACGTGGAGATGCATTTAAATATTCGGTCGGGAAATAAATTTTGAGGCAGAAGGGTATGTGACCGCTCCGCGATGCGGAGGAAAATCTGTGAAATGGGAGGCAGGTCCGCGACGCGGACTTGGTCTCGTGATTCGCCCGATTTTTTCCTTCTTCATTTTCTAACCCCAATTCACCCAAATTCGATTCCTTTTTCTCTAATTCTCTTTAGATTCAGATACCCAGTAAAAGTACACAAGAACCTAACTCAAAACAACTCTATAAATCGACGCAATAATCTCAAGAACTCCTATCAGCCCAATTCAAGAACCAAACCAAATTCAAGAACACATATCAAGAACATCAAACTTTCAACCATTTTAGAAAGAAATCACGCTGAAATAAACATTTTTGGTGCGTGGGTGAACAAACCCAACGCTATGTAAACTCACATACCTCGTAGGATTGCATCCTTGGGGAAATCCACAACCAAAATCGCAAGAACTTGATGAATCTTGAGATTTTCTTCTCCTTTCTCCTCTTTTCTCTTTTCTCAAAGCCCCGGCATAATTCTCAATTGCGTAATATGAACTAACTTAGTTTAGACCCCAAATAATTTATTAAAAACGGTTTTAATTAATTGGGTAATGAAAATTCAAAAATATCCCTCTAAAATCTGGTTTTGACTTTCCTTATCTAGGCAGCCCGACTTCAAATGGGCATATCTCCTTCACACAAACTTGAAATTTAGCAAACTCAGTGGCGTTGGAAAGATAATTCAAAGATATTTCCTACGATATCTTGTAGTACACCTAACTCATTTTGAGCTAGGATTTATGGTCGTTTAAATTTGACCCAGAACTCATACTTAACTTATCAAACTTTCCAAATTTGATTATTTCCAAAAATGGTTTCTTTCAAATATCGAGGTGTTACAATATCTCCCCCTTGGAAACATTCGTCCTCGAATGAGATTACTCTTAGTAGGCCAAGGGCATAACGTTAAATATTCAGTTCAAACACCTAACAAGAAAATCTAACACATCAAGCATATAAATTAAAGAGTACTAAGGAGAGAATTAGTACCTTGATATGGAGTTTCTCTGAGCTTAAAGAAATATGGATACCTCTTCTTCATATCCTCCTCAACTCCCCAAGTAGCTTCCTCAACAAACTCATTTCTCCAAAGAACTTTGACTAATTCTACTTCCTTGGTCCTAAACTTGTGAACTTGGCGATCTAGAATTTGAACATGAATCTCCTCATAAGAGAAGTTATCCTTGATACCAATATCCTCAGTAGGTATAATAAGTGAAGGATCGCCCACACACTTCTTCAACATAGAAACGTGAAATACTGGATGAATCACCGTTCACTCTTGTGGTAGCTCTAACTCATAACCTACATTACCAATCTTTTTGGATATTCTGCAAGGGCCAATATACCGGGGACTAAGCTTCCCCTTCTTACCAAATCTCATAACACCCTTCCTTGGTGAAACTTTCAAGTATACCCAATCATCTACTTCAAACTCTAACTCCCTTCTCCTAACATCGGTGTAGGATTTGTGACAACTCTGCACTGTTTTCAACATCTCTTAAATGACTTTCACTTTCTCCATAGCTTGATTAACTAAGTCTGCTCCTATCAACCCAGCTTCATGAACCTCAAACCAGTCAATTGGAAATCTGCATCTTCTACCATAAAGATCTTCATACAGAGCCATTTGGATGCTAGAGTGGTAACTATTGTTGTACGTAAACTCAACGAGAGCTAGGTGATTATCCCAAATGCCCTTGGAATCAATCACATAGGCTCTCAACATATCTTCTAAAGTCTAAACAGTGCGCTCTGCTTAACCATCTGTCTGAGGATGAAAAGCAGTACTCAAGTTCACCTTTGAACCCAAACCTTTCTGAAGAGACTTCCAGAATTGTGCAGTAAACTGGGCCCCACTATCTGAAATAATCAAAACTGGAACTCCATGAAGTCTAACCACCTCTTGAAGATACGACTTGGCATAATCCTCTACTGAATGTGTAGTCTTTACAGGCAAAAAGTGAGTTGATTTTGTCATTCTATCAACAATCACCCAAATAAAATCATGTTGCCTGCGAGACCGTGGCAACCAAGTAAAGAAGTCCATATTGATCATCTCCCACTTCCATTCTGGAATCTCTATATTCTGAGCCATACCACCGGGCCTTTGATGCTCTACCTTAACTTGTTGACAATTCGGACACTAAGCAACAAACTCAGCAACACCTTTCTTCATACTACTCCATTAATATACCTCTCTCAAGTCACGATACATCTTTGTGGAACTAGGATGGATTGAGTAGTTGGAGCTATGAGCTTCCTCCATGATCCTATCTTGGAGTTCATCAACCTTAGGTACACACAACCTACCTTGATACCTCAATACGTCATCTCCTCCTTGGTCAAAAGCCATCACTTTTTGCTTATGGACATTTGCCTTTAATTCAAGCAAAATAGGATCTTGGTCTTGCTTTTATTTCACATCTGACACTAATGATGATTCATCCCCATTCATCACCACTACTCCTCCCTCTATGGAATCCATTAGGTGAACTCCCAATCGTCCAAGTCTATGCACATCTTTTAATAGTTCTTTCTTCTCTTCCTCAACATGGGCAGTACTACCATAGACAACCTACTCAAGGCTTCAACAACAATATTAGCCTTACCTGGGTGATAGAGGATACTCATATCATAATCCTTGAGTAACTCTAACCCCTTCTCTATCCGAGATTAAGCTCTTTCTCACTAAACAAATACTCTTGTGATCCGTGAATACATCTACATGAACACCATACAAATAATGATGCCATATTTTCAAAACAAATACTACGGTATCCAACTCTAAGTAATGGGTTGGGTAGTTCTACTCATGAACTTTCAACTCTCTGGAGGCATAAGCTATAACTTTGTCATTCTGCATTAACACACAACCCAAACCAACTCTGGACGCATCACAATATACCACAAAACTTGAGTACCTTCTGGTAAGGTCAATATTGGGGCAGTAGTCAACCGCTTTTTCAATTCCTGAAAGCTTTTCTCACAAGCTTCAGACCATTGAAACTTCACTGTCTTCGAAGTCAACTTGGTCAAAGGGGACGAAATAGACGAGAACCCCTCTAGGAACCTTCTATAATATCCAGCAAACCCCAAGAAACTCCTAATATAAGTTGGAGATGTGGGTCTAGGCCAACTCTGCACTGCCTCTATTTTCTGGGTATCAAATCTAATCCCATCATCGGAAACAATGTGGCCTAAGAATGCCACACACTCAAGACAAAACTCACATTTAGAGAACTTAGCATACAACTCCCTATCCTTTAGAGTTTGGAGAACTATTCTGAGATGGCTAGCATGATCGTCCTCATTCCTCAAATAGATTAGTATGTCATTAATGAATACAATAACAAACATATCTAAATAAGGCTTGAATATTCTATTCATAAGGTCCATGAATGCTGCAGGCGCATTAGTTAAATCGAACGACATGACCAGAAACTCATAATGAACATAACGGGTCTTGAAAGATGTCTTTGGAATATCACATTTCCTTACTCTTAGCAGATGGTAGCCAGATCTAAGGTCTAACTTAGAGAAAAGTGGCGCCCTGATGTTGATCGAAGAGATCATCAATTCTTAGAAGAGGATATTTATTCTTGATGGTAACCTTGTTCAATTGACGGTAATCTATACATTTCCTAAGGGAATCATCCTTATTTCTCACAAATAAGACCAGAGCGCCTCAAGGTGAGACACTTGGTCGAATAAAACCTTTCTCTAGGGGATCTTTCAACTGCTCATTTAAGTCTTTCACCTCTGTTGGTGCCATTCTATATGGTGGAATAGATATAACATGAGTATCAGGAAGAATATCTATACTAAAGTCTATTTATCTCTCAAGAGGGACTCCGTTAAGATCATCTGGAAAGACTTCTAGAAACTCTTTTACAACATGAATTGACTCAATAGGATGTGTCTCAACACTAGAATCATTAACTCGGACTAAGTGATAGACACACCCCTTGTAGACTAACTTTCTCGCCTTAAGGTATGAAATAAAACGACCCTTAGGCACTGCTGAACTACTCCTACACTCAAAGACCACCTCATTAGGAAACTGGAACTTAACAAATCGAGTTCTACAATCAATGGAGGCCTAATAGGCATGAAACCAGTCCATGCCCAGAATAACATCAAATCAATCATGTTTAACACAACTAAATCAGCCATGGTGGTCTTGTGATTGACGAAAAATGATACAATCATGATAGACTCGCTCAACTAGAATAGACTCCCCAACTGGTGTACAAACATAAAAGGGCTCACAAAGTTTCTCAGGAAGAACATCAAAATTTATTGCAACATATGGAGTCACAAAAGATAAACTCGCTCCTGGATCTAGAAAAACATAAACATCATAAATAAAGACTTTGATCATACCAGTGACAACATCCAGTGAATTATCCTGCTCTTGGCGACTAGTGATAGCATATAGGTGGTTTGCTTCTCCGCCAGTCCATGAAGTAGATCCTCTAGATGCAGCTCTGTCTGGTGGGGCAACTGATGAAGATTGGGCTTTATTGCCCTGATTCCCATGACCTTGCCGGTTCTTAGGGAACTCTTTCATGAAGTGACCCTCTTGACCACACTTGAAACAACTTGTGGAGCCATCGTGACACTTACCTGGGTGGTTCCTACCACACTTAGCACATGCAGGAGCCCAGTTACCTCGGTGTGCCATACTACCTTGAGACTGTGCATGTCTAGCTTTGAAATGCTGTGAATTCTGACTATTGTACTCAGCTTTGTTTCTGGGTGCAGGTGCACTAGTAGATGATGGAGCAGGTCCCTTTTGTTTTTGTCGGAAGGATGCCCGGTTGGCATTACTTTTCTGCTGCCCGGACTCATTCCCAGATGTCTTGGCCTTTTTGTTTCTAAACTCCTCTCTATCCCTCAACTTATCCTCCTCAACCTGCTGCACATTAATCATCAGCCTCGCTATGTCCATATCACCAATTAGCATCGCAGCCTTACCTTCCTTACTCAACAGACGAGACAATCCGGCAATAAACAGACTCATCCTACTCCGCATATCCGCAACCATCTCCGGGGCATAATGGGAAAGTTGGGTGAACTTCAGACTGTACTCATGAGCACGCAGTAACTCCTACTTAAGGGTGAGGAATTCTCGTACCTTGGCTTCTCTCTGTTCCTGGGGAAATTAATGCCCCAAGAAAATCTCCTCAAACATTGCCCAACTCATAGTAGGTGCACCCTTAGCTCTACCCTACTTCCATTGATCGAACAAGATTCTAGCGACACCCTTTAGTTGGTATGCAGCTAATTCCACTCTCTCAACATCAGTGACATGCATAATCTCAAAATCAACAAAGTTTTTCGGATCCTCAGTGATGCTTGAACCAGTGATGCTCGGAGGATTCATCCTTAGAAACTCTCAGATCCTAGACGTATCAGCTACATCCTGTCGAACCCCTCTTTGTCTCACTTTGTTGGTCACAACTTGACTCAGTATTCGGATGGCTTCCCAAAATTCAGCATTGGTGACCTTTCCTTTGGGTTGCACTTCAGGTGCATTAGGTACCCCTTATCCCTCTACATTCCCCCTAGCAAGACGACCAAGGACAGCTCTTCGTGAAAGAATGATTAACTTAAAGACATGCACAAACACGAGTTAGAAAGAGACTTTATAGAGATGAACTCTATCGCACGAAATGAGTATGAAAAAAGTGAATGAAATTCCTAAATGTTTCATCCTCCTAATTATAGATATGGCGAACTTCACACCAATAACTAGGACTCTACAAACACAGCTTCATAGATTCCCTATGACTCTTAAACTCTGTACTCTCATACCAAGTTTGTCACGCCCTAAGCCTACACCATGGGCGAGACTGGCACTCGAGAACCACTGCTGGCCCCAAGCGAACACTTGGCCTAGCTAGACTCTTAGCGGAAGACTTTAAATATTAAGAAGAGAATTCAAATGCAAGATAACTCAACTTTCTCAAACTAAATTCAGAATGTTTTAGAAATAAACATTTAACTTAGCCAAAGCGGCAAATCAAATCTCAACATAAGCCAATAACAAGATAATGACAAACGAACTAACTAACTGTCTATGAAGCCTCTAACAACTAAGATGGATGCCGGGACAAGACCCAAGACATCCTAATGAACTAACTAATCAAAGCAATAAAAAGGGAATCCTCCGAAAATAAAGGAGGCTCACCAACTGACTCTAAGTGCTCAACGGGTTCAACTAGGCGCTGGATGCTGATCATGGTTACTTGTATCTACATCATAAAACGATGCATGCCAAATGGCATCAACACATTGAATGTATGAGCCTGCGAGAGGAAAATTAATTATGACATAAGCTTGAACTGAATTCTGAAAGGAACACTTACCTCAGCTTTACTCAACTCATGGATACTCAACTCAATGCAGAAATAAAAAACAATGAAGATGTAGTTTATATGAAGCATATAAAGTATTAAGAAACAACTAAATATACATATATAATAAAGTAATATGACTTTGTGCGAGTTTCTCTAACCGAAAACCATCAGTAAGAGCTATGTGATGATACATCGTCTCGCCCACGCTGCTAGAAATGTCTTATAACTTGCCGGGATATAGAACGCCTCAACTAGGTGGGACAACTAGTCTATGCTAAAAAGCACTAAGAAATCATGATAAGGATAGTAAACGCTATCAAAGACAGTTGATCAAATACTAAGTGTCAGCGATGGTTCAATAGTAATATAACCCAACTAAATGAGTTGGGGTCGAGTTCCAAGGGAATGGTTCGTAATTGAGAATCAATAGAAAAGTAAGAATATGCTCAAGTCCATCATAGCCAAAAACATTTACGAATAAAAACATGGCTCAAGTTAGGGATGACACAAGTGTCAAATATCAGGGGTATTTGGTTCCAGTTATCAACTAAAACAGCAAATAATACGAAAATAACAGTTATGGAGATGAGATTCTTGGGATGTGATTGGATTATGGGCTAAGATAGACAACCAGGTAATTGCAATTAATAGTAAACAGTTGTAAATCAGTGATTAAGCTAGACATTAGTGGGGATAAACTTTCTCTCGAACAATTTACCCCGAATCAAATTGGTTTTTCTTGAACACCAACAAGCAGCAATTAAGCACAGCCTTCGCTTTAGTCCATTCACTCTCTCGAGCTAAATGTGGGGAAAAAGTTCATTCTCTCGAGCTGAACCCATAAAAACCCAATAACCCACAGACCATCGATTTAGTAATTTTGGTTTTAAAACCTCTCTCTCGAGGAAAACAAAAATACGAGGTTAAGATTGTATTTGTAACTACAACCCATTAAATGCAACCATAATTACTGAACGAAAACACCTTTAAACATCAATTAAACTATCAATTAACAATACCCAGCAATTATATCAACCCATAATTACATAATCACACCCCAAGAATTAGGGTTTTAGATAGACATCATAAAAAGGTAAAAATCGTTACCAAGTTCTGTTTCCATCAACTCGGTAGGATTGATATAGTCTTTACAAAGGTCTAAGATGAAGAATCTTCAACACCCACTTCTAATTTCTTAGAAATGGAAATCTTTAAATCTTCAGAGCTAAGGAAATATGTCTCCAAAAACTCAGTTCTCAGCTCTCACTTCGAAAACTGAATAATAACAATGATAAATTCTAAACTTTATTCTGAAAACTGATGCTAAACTAAGAATTTAAAAACGTATTTATAGTCGCCCAAAAATGTGCTGCGAAGGACCATTAGGCGCATTAAGTCGTGATCGCCGTTCCACTTGGCAATGTCCCCTTTGGTCAATTCCATCGCCTTTTTTCTTTGGCCTTCAGCATCTTCAGGTTTTGTACTTTGGGCGATATGGAATTGCATCGCGGAATCGTTCAGCGACTCGCCGACTACTCTTTTATATCACCGACTTGATTTTCTCCTTCAGGGCTCGGCACACTGGAACATTAGGTGAGACAATGGTCGTTCGGCGACTCACCCAATGGATTAGGCGATCCTCAGGCTTTCTTTTCTTCGTTCTTTCAGCTGCCTTGTTCCTTTTTTCTCAATAGTGTCCATACTTTGTTTCTCAATCCAAATACCTGAAATTCAAGGTTCTACATCAGTTATTTGCACAAAATATGCATTTGAGGACACTAAATCTATTAAAATAAACCCTAAATGAGTCCAAATCGTGGACTCATCAACACCCCCAATTTAAACTTTTGCTTGTCCTCAAGTAAAACCCAAGTTCAACAGTTCAAATGGGATGTCTCAAATAGTTCTACACAAGACTCAATCATGAATGCACACAAGAAGACTCAACTTACTCATGCAAAGATCAATTGTGCACTCAAAGACTCAAGTTGTGACTCACCATTATCAAAGAATCTCAAGCTCACAATACTTGCTTCAAATGTAAGTTCAAGCTCAACAAAGGTACTCAAATGCCCTTACACAAAGAATGATTCCATTTTCACACACAATGGTTCACAATTTAAAGCTCCGGAATCAAATGCAACGCTCACACTCACAAAAATGAACACAATACATGCTTTCACCCATAGGTTTGCCCGTATTTTCCAATCAACACTTGCTTCAGCTCACTTAAGATCAAAAAGGTTTTTTCAAGACTTGTAATGGGGCTGAGTACAAAGGTATGGTCATTTAGGCTCAATGGCTGTAGTCCTCATGAAATGTGGTGTGAACAACACTTCCTTTCCTTTTCTTCATCATTTTCATTTGTGCTCACAAGTCATCCCATTATTCACTTTCCATGGACTGTTGGAAACCCCATTTTCTTTGTATTTTCACAACTTTATTCCACAACTTTTTCATTCTTCTTCTTTTTCATTCTTTTCTTCTTTTTCTCTTTTTTATTGTGTGGAGGGTTTCCATTTTTCTCAAAACCATGGGTG
This sequence comes from Solanum raphanifolium, assembly GCA_036250405.1. Lineage (NCBI taxonomy): Eukaryota > Viridiplantae > Streptophyta > Magnoliopsida > Solanales > Solanaceae > Solanum > Solanum raphanifolium. The sequence goes on along the minus strand of JAJOOE010059656.1, from coordinate 42,016 downwards.
AAAGGGGACTTTTTTTCACTTCTTGATTTACCTTCTCTTTTCACCACACCCCCAACTTAGGCTTTTGGCCTATGTTGGATATTCAAACAAACCACAAATCATGAGGATTATGGGTAATGGATCAAGAAAGGTCACAATGTTATCAAGTTTCTTCCAAGAAAAGATTAAGGGTCAAAGGGTTCTCAAACAGGGTTCACACACTCACAAGGTAGGCCACAAAAGAGGTATAATATCAAATTGTTTCACACTCTTCAAACTTGCCTAAGATCATGTCAAGAGATTGCTTCACTTAGTAAATCGGACCAACGGGGCAAACTCTAGGTGTCATTACACATGGTTCACGGTAGGCATGACATAAGGCATAGACACAAATGTCAAACAAGACTCCACAATTTTGCTAGTGTGCAATGTTCATCACAAGAGACTCAATTCGATATTTGGCTAGTCACAACGAGATGCAAAGAAGTCACATATTGTCTATGCAACTTCATTTGGCCTCATCGTAGCCGCACATTCATTTTTGTTTGATTATGATCACTATTCAAGTCATCGGTATTGATCAAAACTAATACTCAAATTTGTAGGAGAACAACCACATTTAACACAAACAAGAGGTGGCACGATTTTTTTTTCGAAAGGGTCCAAAAATTATTTACAATTAAAAACAAGGAGCCACAAGCTCAATCATCCACAAAAACAGTGTAACACACAATTTTTAGCTCAAAACCCAAATATATACACAAAACAAGATTGTCACAAAAGATCACTCAAAAGGTGGGCCTCACCCCACTATAAATAAAATCATTTGTCCTCAAATGCAAACAAAAACTAAAATATCCAAAAGTCAAAATAAAAGTAAGTCAGAGAGGGAGGTAAAGAAGGGATCATGTCTACTCAGTCACTCCATTTGTCTGGGCATCACTGCCCGGTGCATCAATCTGAACTTGGGCCTCAGTTCCTAGAGTCACCTCAAAAGGAACAGTAGCAACCCTAGGATCAGCCAAGGGTGTATCCGCCAAAGAAAACTACAGAGTTGCATCTACCATGGCCTCCTCAGTCTCAGTAAGGCCCTCATACGAAGCTTCCTCAGCAACCTGAAGCATCTCCTCATCAGTCTCCACCTCAGACTCAGGATCAGTTGCCTCCTCAACTCTAACCTTATCTCCGGTGGTAGCCGGAGGCATATCTGGTACATCTGGGATCTCCACCATCTCAAAAATCATGGATTTTTTGATTGACTTCAACTGATCCACCTCTCTCCTCAACACAACTATAGCGTCCTATAAAACCGTCACCTCCTCGGTAGCCCTTTAGCCACGCTCACACATCGCTATCCTAGTCGCAGGGGCATCAATGGTAGCGCTCAATTGTGTCACAACATCAGCCAGGGCAGTCAAAATCATGCCCGGAATGGAGGCCTCGAGTCTGGAAGCCCAACGATTAGCAGAATGGGCAAGCTGCCCCATCAGGAGTAATGAAGCCTGAGTGAGCAAAGCCCGGGAAACATAAACAGCAGCAGGTCTAGGAGGCAGTGCAGCAGCAGAAGAACCTGGAGTGTCAGGAGGTACATCACAAGAAGTACCTAAAGGCCCAGTGGCCGGAGTAGGCAAGGATGCCTCTGCATGTGTTGTCTCTGTATCTATGACCGGGGAAGAGTCCACCAGGGTTGCCTTCTTCCTCTCAGCTTGGTCTTTTAAATATTCAGCTTCAATCCTCCGGATATTAGTGGAGGATGTGGGAATCACTTCTACATCCTTCTTTGCATCTCTAGGGACTCGAGCTTGTCTGCATAGCTCTGTGAGCATTACTGGAAATAGGAGAGAAGTCTGGCGTTGCTTGACCCTCATGACCATCTCCTGTGCTATAATCATCCCTAGATTGAGCGTCGTCCCATTAATGATACAGCCTAGACAGGCTGCCTTGGCAAGGCAAAAAATCGACTCGTTCTGGGATGGAATAATTGTGCTATTGATGAAGCCAAACCAGAATCTTGCAGGTACATTCAGATCTTTCTTTTCAATCGGAGCCCCTGCCTCTAACCACCTCGGAGTACCATCTGAAATAAGTGGGGCTAACCACTTCTTAATATTGTCTAGCTTCTTTGTCTTGATCATATGCTGACAGTTATCATCAATACGTGTGGATACGGCTAAGACTATGTTGATAGCATCACTATCACACTTCACCGTCTGTCCTATGACAACCACATAGTCAACCGGCTTGAAGTTAGCTGCCAGATTCTTCCCTTATGGTTTCAATATACTGTACGCACTGTAGAATTCCCTAACCCAGCTTGGAATATAAGGGCCATGGGGTTTAGTGGAGATTTGGAACTTGTGAGATTTCAAGCAATCCATTATCTCCGGGTACCTGTCGATCACCCCATCCGTGGATAGACACTTTTCCTCAATAATTGTCCTCGACCACTCTATCTTTAATTTGTTCATCGACTTTGGAAGAGGACCCTGTACAGGAGGTGCTGGAACTACAACATGTGTTGGCACTGGAAGAGGAATAGTGGAGGGCTGAAGATTCCTGATCCTAGATGGATCGTTTATCCTTTTTTATCGTATCTCTACCCTCTGCATTGCTACAAGCTCATCATCATCAGAAACTGCAATCTGGGGCTCCTGGTTCTCACCCTCACTTTCAGACGTGGTGAGGTGAGTGGTGTAGATGCCATCACTGTCAGAGTTGGCCTTCGGTGACGCTGGTGCTTTTCCTTTGCGTTTTCCCTTCCCACCAGATATGGGAAGTTTGGTGGCTTTGGCCCTGGATGAAGCTGCATCTTCATTTAGTGTTATCCCCTTAGCCTTCCTTCGGGGTGGCATGTTTCTACCTGCAACCTTAGGTCTAGCCATGTCTGCAAAACATCGGGAAAAAGTTAGAAACATTTCAATAAAAAGCACAGAAAAATAACTGCAGATAGACTCGCCGAATCGCTTTGGCGAGCTAGATCAGGCTCACCGAAAAGATTGGCTCTAAAATTTGGGCAAGTCGGCGATGGGAAAGGCCTTTCTGTGAATTGCAGACAACATTTGGTGAGCAAGGGTTAGCCCACTGAAAGTTACAGTACAAAAAGGATTCAGGGGTGCAAACAAAGGGCTAACAAGAAAACTTTCGGCGAGTCGCGGAGTGCCTTTCGCAACCTCAAGCTTCTCACTGAAAGTTACAGAACAAAACTACTCATTTAGCATGAAATTAAAGGCAAGATAGGGACCTTCGGCGAACCGTTAAGTGGTTTCGCGGGCTCGACCCATCTCGCCAAACGACCCAACATGCCTACTTTCAACCCAACTTCTCAAATTCGACCCCGCAACCCCTGAAAACAAAATCAAAGCATGCACTGGTCAAATTAAAATAAGAACCATAACACCCATTACCCTGGGATACTCAGACTTCTCCCGATTTTGCCAAATTTGGCCATTTGACGAGTTTTTCCCTTAAGAATGATGTCACCCACTCTATCATTGGGCAAATTACATCATTTGGCACAACTACGGGTTACTTAGACTTCACCTAACTAGACACAACAATCATGCAAGCACAACCCCACAAGATTTAACCAATTTTAAGGCATAAACTTACGGGAATTCAACATTATAAATAATACGGGTAAGATATTCGAATTAAAACAGGCATTCAAACATTCTAATCCTATCAGAGAGGCCCAGCATACGACAACAAGATAAGATCATTTGCATAAGAGTACAAAATGCCAAAAGTAAACTCGGGGTTTGGAAAACCAATCTTAAATGCCAATAAATATAAGATTAAAATGCTAGGCGACAATGTAATCCCAATCCGAGCACAAATAAATGACTAAAATACTCTAAAATTGCAAAAATATAGAACCTAATGTGCGGGTGTGAGTTTGGGAAGTTCAAAAGTGAGGGAAACTGAAAGAGTTGGAAGTTTAAACCTTTTGCCTTTTAAGAAACCATCCAGTTCTCTCCCATTCGGCGACATTAGTCGTGCTCACCAACCCACTTGGTGATACGTCGAGTGGTCACTTACCTCGGCAAGTTTTATGGGACCTCCAGTAAACTTGGGTGTCTAAACGGCGGATTAGATCATGATCGCCAACCTGGTTGGGGACTCGCCAAAAATTTCATCGGCTCACCGAGTTTTACAGACTCTAATTTAGAGTTGTCTTGAGTCCAACGTCGGTCTAGGTTAGGGTCACCGGCCTCTTCGGCGATGCACCGACTAGACCTTTAGCTCGCCAGCCTACACTTTTCAACCACTTTCCACACTTTGACATGTACATTCAACACACCATTATTCCAAAACAATAGCTAAAGCGATAAAACCTTGGGTTGCCTCCCAAGAAGCGCCTTAGTTAACGTTGTAGCATGACACAAGTCTACCTTCAAACCTCATTCTTGGGGTTCGCCGTAGTTTCACTAGACAACCCCCCTTGTTGTCTTGGGTTTAGATGAGACAAGATATGACCCATTTGGGTCTCTAACTGTTTGATCGGCACTGAATGGGAGGTGACGGTCTGGCTAAGGGTCGACACATCTTCTTTCATTTCCTTTAAAATCTTGTCTGACCCCTCAACTTTGTTGAGGATGTGAGAAAGCATATCCTCAGACCGGCCACCTTCCGAATCCTTTGGCTTTGGAGCTCATGGGGAGGCACATACCTATCCTTCTCCCCATCCTTCCAATTGGGATTTCGGTCCCTCCATTCTCGATCACGATCCTTCCAACCTTTATCCATATTCCAACCTTGGTTACCACTGTGCCTCGGGTAGTTTGAATGATAACCACCACCTTGATTGATTAGGAAATTCACCTCTTCATTATACAAGGCCTCAAACTTACACTCATTCGGATTAGCACACCCGATACCCATGGCATTGACACTTCGAGCACCAGCTCCCATGACATTTTAAGACAAAATATCAAGTTGTGTCATGATCTTGGCCATGTTTTGGTCTGTCTCTTGGTCTTTCTCCATCTGCCCTTTGGTTACTTTAAATGTGAGAGGGGAGACCTGGTCTTCATGAGTATACCGTGCCATGTTTATGGTAGTCATGCCATCTAAGAGCTGAGCCGCTATCACATAAGGTTGTTGCATAAAACCTCCCGGAGAAAGTTGGTCAACAACACCCTTATTTACCGAGTCAAGACTCCTATAAAAATACTACAGCAGCACGTTATCAGGCAAGCCATGGGTTGGGCATTGAAGCACCAACTTCTTGAATCGCAGCCAAGTTTCATGAATTGTCTCGCCTTCTAGACACTTGAAGCTATGAATGCTATCATGAAGAGTCATCATCTTCAAGAGAGGCAAAAATCACACTTGAAATATGGTGACCAACTCCTCCCAAGAAGTGATTGGTTCACATGGCAATTCAGCCAGCCACTTACATGCCTCCCCCATCAAAGAGAACGGGAATAGCCTCAACCAGACCAACTCTTGGAAGATGTTCTTGAAGGAGAACGGTCCACATACATCCACAAAGTTTCTAATATGCTCATGGAGATCCTCATGAGCTAAACCACTGAAAAGGCCCTCTAATTACAAGAGTTGCAACATAGTACTCGTAATGTGGAACACCACATTCCCTTCGGCCGGAGGCTAGAGAATGGCACCAATACCGCCCATGAGATGGGGGTCATTAGCATGAGGCTCGTTGATATCGTTGAGGTTTCCGATGTCATCTTGATTTCCTACTTGGCTGTCGTTCACACTCATACTTCCTATTTTAACACACAAACAAGCAAAACAAAACTAAAATTAAGTAAGTAGAAATATAACTAACAAGAGCAAAATTCAACTTAACAAAGAATTCTCAAATAACACCACTCCCCGGCAGCGGCGCCATTTTGATAAGGATAGTAAACTCTATCAAAGACACTTCATCCAATACTAAGTGTCGCGATGGTTCAATAGTAATATAACCCAACTAAGTGACTTGGGGTCAAGTTCCAAGGGAGTGGTTCGTAATTGAGAATCAATAGGCAAGTAAGAATATGCTCAAGTCAATCATAGACAAAAACATTTATGAATAAAAACATGGCTCAAGGTAGGGGTGACAAAAGTGTCAAATATCAGGGGGATTTGGTTTCAATTATCAACTAAAACAACAAATAATACGAAAATAACAATTGTGGAGATGGGATTCTTGGGAAATGATTGGATTATGGGCTAAGATAAACAACCGAGTAATTGCAATTAATAGTAAACAGTTGTAAATCAGTGATTAAGCTAGACTTTAGTGGGGATAAACATTCTCTTAAACAATTTACCCCAAATCAAATTGGTTTCTCTCGAACACCAATAAGCAGCAATTAAGCACAACCTTCGCTTTAGTCCATTCACTCTCTCCAGATGAATGTGTGAAAAAAGGTTTAGGGTTCACTCTCTCGAGCTGAACCCATAACAACCCAATACCTACAAACCATCAATTCAGTAATTTTGGTTTTAAAACCTCTCTCTCGAGCAAGCCAAAAACACGAAGTTAAGATTATATTTGCAACTATAACTCATTAAATTCAACCACAATTACTGAACGAAAACACCTTTAAACAACAATTAAACTATCAATTAACAATACCCAGCAATTATATCAACCCATAATCACATAATCACACCCCAAGAATTGGGGGTTTAGCGAGACATCATAAAAAGGTAATAATTGTTACCAACTTGTGTTTCCATCAACTGGGTAGGATTGATATAGTCTTTATAAAGGTCTAAGATGAAGAATCTTCAACACCCACTTCCAATTTCTTAGAAATGGAAATCTTCAAATCTTCAAAGCTAAGGAAATATGTTTCCAAAAACTCAGTTCTCAACTCACTTTGAAAACTGAATAATAACAATGATAAATTCTAAACTTGATTTTGAAAACTGATGCTAAGCTAAGAATTTAAAAACATATTTATAGTCGCCCAAAAATGTATTGCGAAGGACCATTCGGCGCAATAAGTTGGGATCGCCGATCCACTCGGCGATCCGCCCTTTGGTCAATTCCATTGCCTTTTTTCTTTGGCCTTCAACATCTTCAGGTTTTGTACTTTGGGCGATATGGCACTGCATCGCGGAACCGTTCGGCGACTCGCCGATTATCGCTAACTTGATTTTCTCCTTCAGGGCTCGGCACACTGGGACATTAGGCGAAACAATGGCTATTTGGCGACTTGCCCAATGGATTAGGCGATCCTCAGGCTTTACTTTTTTCGTTCTTTCAGCTGCCTTGTTCCTTTTTGCTCAATAGTGTCCATGCTTTGTTCCTCAATCCAAATACCTGAAATTCAAGGATTTACATCTGTTATTGGCACAAAATATACATTTGAGGACACTTAATCTATTAAAATAAAGTCCTAAATGAGTCCAAATAATGGACTCATCAAATCATCTAAAAAGTATAACCCTTTTTACCCACGATGGATACACGACTTATGGAGACTTGAGTTATTTTGAACTCGTCCCCCTATCGGTGCTCAATACTACTCCTATAATACTCACCTCATATGTTTAAAAACAAAACTCTTTCTGTGGTTTGATATAATTACTCAAAAACTAGCTCAAAGGCTCTCGTGGAAATATGTGTTTCCTCTCTTGTTTAAATGTGAAAACATTTACTCTGTTGGGAATACATAGTCCCGATATACTCTTTTGAAAAAAAGAACTTTGATCTTTACTAAACTCCAAACTCAAGTCTTAAAACAAAGTTAAAACGTTTGCAAAAGACTTTTGAAATGACTCTAAGAACTCTCTAGACTTGGCTCTTAACTTTTCTTGAATTTGAATTTATGGAATCAATGATTGTGATTTGTGATTGGAAGGATCGCATGATGTTTAGGAGTGTTTTTAGATAGTTAAACATAAGAAACGATCAAGAAATCACTGTCTGGAAGCAAGTCCACGAAGCGAAGATGCATTTATATATTTGGTCGCAAAACAAATTTTGAGGCAGCAGTGTCTATGACCGCTCCGTGACGCAGAGAAAAATCTATGAAATGGGGGGGGGGGGGCAGGTTCGCGTTGCGGACTGGGTCTCCAAATTCACCCGATTTTTTCCTTCTTCATTTTCTAACCCCAATTCGCTCAAATTCGATTCCTTTTTCTTGAATTCTCTTTAGATTCAAATACCCAGTATAAGCACACAAGAACCTAACTCAAAACAACTCTATAAATTGACACAATAATCTCAAGAACTCTTCAATCTCGACCAAACTCAAGAACGAAAGAAAATTCAAGAACACATATCAAGAACATCAAACTTTCAACCTTTTTAGAACGAATTCACACTGAAATAAACATGTTTGGTGTGTGGGTGAAAAAACACAACGCTATGTGAACTCATATACCTCGTAGGATTGAATCCTTGGCGAAATCCACAACCAAAATCGTAAGAACTTGACGAATCTTGAACTTTTGTTCTCCTTTCTCCTCTTTTCTCTTTTCTCAAAGCCCTAGCGTAATTCTCAATTGCGTAAACTAAACTAACTCAGTTTAGACCCCAAATAATTTACTAAAAATGGATTTAATTAATTGGGTAATGAAAAGACCAAAATACCTCTCTAAAATTCGGTTTTGACTTTCCTTATCTAGACAACATGACTTCAAATGGGCATATTTCCTTCATACGAACTCAAAATTGTGCAAACTCAGTGGCATTGGAAAGATAATTCAAAGATCTTTACTACGATTTCTTGTAGCACACCTAACTCATCCTGAGCTAGGATTTATGTGTCGTTTAAAGTTGACCCAAAACTCATACTTAACATGTCAAACTTTCCAAATTTGATTATTTTCAAAAACGGTTTATTTCAAATAGCGAGGTGTTACATTTACATATAATTTTAATTATTAATTATCTCATTATATTAATTTAAAAACTACTTTATTTATAAAAAAATATAAGTATTTTAAATTAGTATGTTTTTTATTTTGTCAAATTAAAGCCAACTGTGCTTTAATTATGATTAGGACTCCATTATTACTAATAATTACTTTCTTTTGCTAAATCAAAAGGATTTCATTATTAAATTAATTAAATGATTATCTCAATTTTAATACATATTGCCTTTGTTTCATAAATATCTTTAATTATAAATAATTGAGTAAATTTGATTTTTTCATTAATAACTGGTCACAATTGTAACGCTAATCGGTTATGTTTGAAATATTAATAGCTATAACTTAAAGATGATTGATTAATTTTATAATTTAATTTAGGTCATTTTCACTCTAAATATCTTTTTTTTTTTTTTTATCTTAGCTCTTTTCAACGGTCAAGTTTAGGGCCTTATTTGTTTGCACTTAATGGGGGTCTGAATCTTAATCATTCAGATTCGCCTCATTAAGTGTGTTTGTTTTTTAGGACTGGATCTTAATTATTTAGATTTAATTCTTTAAGTTTGTCTGTTTTATTTTCTTATAAGCCTCTTAATGGGTCTGAATAGATCTGAATGAATCAAATCTGTACACAGTCTAAACACCATTCAAACTCAAAAATAAAACTCCTATCTTAATTCAACTACATCACAACAAGTCATAAAAGTCACTTTGTTTTCTTATTTAATTAATGTTAATTACATGCTTACCGTTCTAATTTCCTTTATTCTGATTAACTTAATATATGCCTTTTACTTTTATAAATTAATCAATATATTTGAATTGATAACCACTCCCATGGTATAATATTTAGCACGGTTTCAGAAAATAAGAAAGTATTAATTATTTGATCAATAACAATAACAAATGTCTATTTTAAAATAAAATGTTTCATAAACAATATATTAATATTCTATATAAACTATTTTACATTGCATTATATTAGATTCTCAAAGTTTTTGAGTGCAAAGAATATCCATATTAATGATGTAACTTAATGTTAAATTCTTAAAAGATAAATCATATTACCTTGTTACAATAAAAATATTCAAAATATTATTTTCTATATTTTAAAAAAAATCTATTTTACAAAAATGAGATTTTTATAATATTTTATTGATATAGCGTTTAATTTCATATGTACATTAAGATATTGAAACACAAACAGTCCTAATAATTCAGTGTTCAGATCCAGAGACAACATCTTAATATTCAGATGTGTATTTAGATTTATACATCTAGATCTTAATGCGCATCTTAATATTCAGATTCAAACGTCTTAATCTTAATGGAAACAAACGAGGCCTTAGATGGACTTGTTTTGATAACTTGTCCCTTCTAAAATAATTCTCTAAAATGATCTCTGTAATGGGTGATCTTGATGTTTCAACACTGCTTAATATAATAATTATTTTTTAAAAAAAAATTATTTATTTTAGAAAATTCTGACTTTTGCCGATAAGAAAAATGAATAAGATATTTTAGGACATTAAACCTTATCAATTGACATGAAGTTTTGCCTGTGCCTATCAACAAAAATTAGAACTTAGGTATGATATCCATCAGACATGAGTTCTAATTTTTTTTTCCGTAAGACATTCAATCAAGACATTTTAAAATAATAATTTGCATAATTCAAACTTCGATTAAGGTAAAAAAAAACAAAAAAAAAAAACTATTATACAACATATCAAATTAAATTTTGTACTAACATTAGGTTGTATGATATATACTACAATTTTTAGGATTAAATCATATGCAACCCCTTAAAATTGTTCGCATATTTCATTTGAACACCTCATCCTATCTTTGTGCCTATTGAACACTTTATTTGTTCAAAAGTCATTTCTATTAGACACAAAATGCTGACATGTCAAAACTGTGTGCTACACTCTTTAGGCGCGTAAAACTATTGAAATTAATATTTTTTTAATTATTTTTCGTAACTTAAATACCAAAATTAACGGAAAGGGAAAGAATATTTTTTAAAAAAAAGTAGCCTTCTTCCCCAGCCCAATTCCCTGTGCCATTCTCATCCATAATTTTTTTTACACAGCACACACCACCCCACCCCCTCCACCTCTCTCTTTCTCTCATCCTCTCCAATTCTTCTTCTTCTTTTTTCTTTTTTTTTTTATGTAGATCTACAGCTTCAATATTTCAGTGAAGCTTCATTCATTCCGATGGAAAAAATATGAATTGATTTTTTCGGGTAAAAGTTTATTATTAATTTTTGTAATTGTGATTAATGATTACTAATTGGAAAAAGATAAAGACAATGAATAGAAGGTTTTGATGCTATTAAAATGAAAGAGAATGGGTATTTAGCTTAGGTGGACACCAATGGTGTACTATCGACGCTAATGAAAGGAGTAAGATTCGATGGAGGAAAGAAATATGTGGGTTGATTCAAGGGGGGGAAAATAAAGAGGTCGGGTGATGGTTTTCTAGGCTGCCGATGCTGGCGTCGGTGTCAATGGAAGGGCCATGGAAATAGGTTCTGAAGAAGAAGACGGGTTGGGAGGGTAATTCAAAATAATAAAATTTTATTTTCTTAATATTCATTTTGGATTATTAAAATAGAGTTTTTTTAAAAAGTTGGATCCAATGCCACATGTCATCATTTTATTGGTATGTTTGTTATGTACAGGCGTTTGAAACACACACATATTTATTTTTCAACTTATTGTGATTTTATGTCAAATAGGTATAAATTAAGATTTAAGTGTTTGATAGGTACAAGGCTAAATTGAGGTGTCTAAATGAAAAATGCAGACAACTTTAAGGAGCCGCGTATGACTTAAGCCTAATTTTTATGTAACTCTACATTTCAATATATTTATAAATATCTAATACTTAAATTTTTTTAAATATATATATATATATATATATATATCATAATACTGCAATCACAGTATTAAAATTTCTTACTTGATATCTAATGTATCATGTGCACCATAATATTGTGCATTAACTCATTTAATTGGGCTACAAATGATAGATTATATCACTTTACTAAAAGCAAAATTTCATCTTATTCTAGAGGTCTAGTTCGGTGCTACATGTCAGTTGATGTGGTATGCCAAATCAAATAAAAGAAAAACAAAATCATGTCACATATCAAAATGACATAGCATTAAATTTGATGAAAATGAAAATATACAACCACATTTGACATGTTCCGACAATTAAATCACCATGTCATTTGAACCTGACAAATCAAAAATAATTTGTTCTCTTCACTATTTTCCATCTTATAATTATATATAGGAAGTCATAATTAAGAAAACTTATTAGAATTTCAAAAAAAAAAAAAACTTGTGGATAAAAAATTACAAATTTCCTATAAGTTGCAAGCATTCAAACATTTGTGTACATATTATAAATACTTGAAAATAAAGGACAAGGATAAATTAAATATCAAAACGTTCAAGATCAAATTCACTTGTTTGTGGGAAAACTTGTTTAAGGCGGTCATCAAAGTACTTATGACAAATCAAATCAAAATACATATCAATCCAACAAAAATTAAAGATCAAACTAAAAATGCTTGGATTTATTTTGAAAATGAAGAACTAGAAGATTTATTCAAATTGTAAAGCACATAATCTTTATTTTTATTTTTTATTTTATTGAATTTTGAGTGTTTATCATTAGATCCATACTCCTTAAATAATATGAATATGCAACTCTCTTTTACTTTCTGCTATAGCTCACTTGAATTTTCAGTGGGTTTCTTAAATTTATTTTAATTTGTGAACTTTGTCTCCCTTTACTCTAGTGTTTTTTTTTTAAAAAAATAATATGATAATTTAAACGAGTTACTTGTGTTTAGCCTATGAATTATTTCTGTGTTAGAAACTTTATGAGACCTTTAAGAAAATAAGATTCTTGATTTTTTTTTGTTTGCAGACACAGCTCAAGGTCTATATCCTTAGAAAAAAAGGAATGACAATTTTACATTGTAATTTAAGTAAGTATCTTTTCTATTTATTTCTCATTCTAATATCAATTTTACAATTAAATTTTGATAATATATCATGTTTAAATCATAATAGCAGTGAGCACATATTAAAATTATATTTTTTCCTTTTCACAGAGGTACATTGAAAAATTGAATGAAGAGAAGTTATTAGATAAGTTGGCTACATTAGCATGTAAGGAGTAGCATTTTTATTTTCTTATTAACGACTAACATTATGTACTTCCGTTAGAATCATATAAGAATCTTTTAATAAGATTATTTCAATATTATTTTAGTTCTAAAATATATATGATTGTGAGAGACACTTTTTGTTATTATGTTAAATGTTTTATTTTATTACGTTGAGTTTATATTATTATATGATATATGTTAAGTTTAAAAAATGAATTTAATATTTTTCATGTTGTTAATTTAATAAATTTTCATGTTACATATTACGACTTAGACTTTTCCTAGAATTTTTTTTATATTGATGAATTAATTAATCTTCTAAAATATGAAAAGAATTTGTCACCATGTATAAATTATAAATTAACGAGAAACTAGTGAATTATTACCATTTAACGTCATAAAATGTTTGTTGTTTTTAATTGTATGATAATGGATGAATTTTATTATTATTTGAGATATTTTTATTGTTTATTTTTCAATTTATGTAATTTCAAGTTAAAAATAATATCAATAGTAAATAATTAAATGTCATTGAATTTGTGCGCATCAAAAGATTATTTCATCAAAGGTAACTTTTAGCAACGACTAAATCAAACTTTTCAAGAAAATTATTTTTATCACAAATAAATTATTTCATCACAAGTCGACTACATTTAGTGACAAAATATATTGTCACTAATCATGATAATTTACAGTGACAATTATATCTTGTCAGTAAAAACAATACTTTTGGTGACAAGATGATAGATTTAACTACGAAATTGTTAACCTTTTTATAATGATAAATTTTATCCTAATTTATATATTTTAGGATGAAATAATTTTTTGTATATAAAAAAACAGTCATTAGTGACAAAATTACATTTGATCAACTACGAAATACTTATAACTTTAGAGACAATTGAGGTCGTCACTGATTGAACTAAATAAATAGTGACGATGTAATTTTGTCAGTGAAAATAACCCTTTTAATGAAAAAAAAATACTATTAACAACAAAAAATTTACACTTTTTATGACAAATAAATTCGTCACAAATATCAACACATTTGGGGACGATTTTTCTTTTTGTAGTTAATATAACTTTTTAGTGACGATGCACTAAACTGTCTTTTTATACTTTTAGTGACACATATTTAGCGACGACTGATTGGCGAAATTTTTTTCGTCACACAAGATTTTTGGTGAAGAATTATGATTGATAAGTGACGAAATCATTTGTCTTTGATAGTCAAATTTATCACAGTGAAAGTGTATTCATGAATCTATATTATCATCACGAGATTCTTCATATCATGAATCATAATTCTTGAGTTTATAATTCATAATTAAAATTCAAGAGAGAGTTAAGAGTAGAGTTCAAGAAAGTCTTTGAGTTCAATTGTGAATCCTTTGAGATCAACTATCGATTTGAGCAAAGTTTTGAGGAAGTAAGTATGAGAATGAGAAGAGTACTATACACGAGTTCCATATTGTTATGTAGACCCTCGAGTCGAGTCGTTCATGCCCGAAATTCCGCATGAATGTCATAATCTGAGCATCTTTGAGATGAGTAGTATCTTCAACTTCTAAGTCTTGAATATTGAGTTCTTAATCCCTTTTGGGATTTTATTCCTAATCATGGGACTATTACATATTACACATGAAGTCCTTGAGTAATGCAGTTGGAAGCAAGTTCCAATAAGAAAAGCAAGTGCCTTCCCCCTCGCAAGTGTAAAAAGATGAAGCAACATGAGGGTGGACAAAATGGAGAGGGTCTTTCACTCATTCTACACAAAATCGAGGATCAAGATAGAGTGTTGAATGAAATAAAAGAGAATGTCAAAATGTTGAATCAGATGACCACCTATGATTCCATGGTTATTCAGCTACAAGACGCCCAAATAGGCCAAGTGTTGTCTTACCTCTACTCACAGCACAAAGAGGGGTCGCCTAGTGATACTATGGCTAACCCCGATAACGAGGCTTGAATGGTGATATGCGTCATGCCATGATGTAAACTAAGGCGCTGTTTGAGAGGTAACCCAAAACCCCTTAAAATGCTTTATTTTTGTCTTTGTAAATAATAGTGTGTTGATTGTGCAGGTTTGAGTGTGAAAAGTGTTTAAAAAATGTAGATGGGCGAGCGAATGTTCCAGTCGGTGCATCGCTGAAGATGTCGCGCGCCCAATTTGATCTGCCGTTTGGCTCAACATAATTTTAACTTGGAGCCTATAAAAGTCCGCGAGCCCAGGAGCAACTTGGTGACTCACCGACTAGGTCGGCGATCCTGATGTTGTCTGTCGTTTGAACCTCCAAGTAACTGAAGGTCCTGTAAAAAGTCGGCGGGGTAAGTGACCACTCGCCATGTCGCCGAGTTGATCTGCGAGTGCGACTAACGTCACCGAATGGACGCGAACTGGACGCTTATTAAGGGCCAAAGGTTTTAAAGTTTCAAACTCTTCACTTTCCATCGCTTTCAAACTTCGCAAACTCACACCAAGTTAGTAGTTTGAATATTTTTGCATTTCCTAAGTGTTGTATTCATTGACTTGTGCTCGGAGATGGAAAACTTTGCTGCCTAGCATTTCAAATTTTGTATTGTTCGGCATAAGAGGTTGGTTTTCCCAACCCCATGTTCATTTTATCGCATTTTGTACTCATTTGCAGATGATCTAATCTTAGTGATGTGTGATGGGCATCCCTAATCTTAGTTGTTTTGAATATGCCTATTTTTAGATTTGAAACTCTTGCCCATATCGATTTGATCGTCGAATGCCCATAAATTTATGCCTTAAAATGAGTTAAATTTTGTGGGGTTGTGCTTGCATGTTGGTTAGATTGGTTGGGTGAAGTCTGAGTAGCCCGTATTTGTGCTAAATGGCATAAATTGCACAATGATAGAGTGGGTGACACCATTCTTAAGGGCGAAAGTCATCAAAAGGCCAAATTTGGAAAAATCGGGAGAAATCTAAGTACCCCAGGGTGATGGGTGTTATGGGTCTGAACTTAATTTAACTAGTGCATGCTTTGATTTTGTTTTCGGGGGTTGCAGGGTTAAATTCGAGAAGTTGGGTTGAAAATAGGCACGTTAAGCCATTTGGCGAGCTGGGTTGAGCTCGCCGAACCACTCAACGGTTCGCCTAATTTCCTCATCTCGCCTTTAATTTCATGCTTTATTTGATGATTGACTCTGTAACTTTCGGTGAGAAGCCTGATATCGCCGAACACACTCGGCGACTCACCAAAAGTCTTCTTTATCGCCCTTTTCTGCACCCCTAGGCTCGTCTAGATCTCAACCTACATCCACCAGAGTTCCCTCAGCTTTCACTCTTCCCGCACCCGAATCAGTGCCAGCTTAGGAACCTCCTGTGACCCCTGCACTACCTATCGTTCCTCCTCCCAGGTTTCTGAGCAGATTGAAAGGTTATGGTTTACGAACCATCCTCGAGGAAAAACTGCTTTCTACAGTAGGCTTAGAGGGGAAGTATCCAGATGTGAGGGAGACCCTCCAATTCCATAGGTTCGAGCAGTTCACTAGTTCACAAGACCCCTATATTCCCTCTTGGGTCCATGAGTTTTACACAGCTTATGGTGATCTGGTTCCCAAGAGTAAAAAGAAGGCCAGTGAGTTCAGACCGATAAAGGCGGTCATGGTTTGAGGCAAGGAGGTCGGGTGCAATAGTGAGTACATTAATGTTGTACTAGGTAGAGATCTGCACTCTGCACACCCGTATGATGGATTGCATGTTGCTCAATCATTGGATGATCTTAAGGGGTGGCTGGCACCTTTGATTGCTGATACCACCCCGAGGTGGATCGAGGCGGGCACCCCTATTGAGAAGAGGGATTTGAATATTATTGCCAGGTTCTGGTTTGGCTTTATCAGTAGCACCATTATGCCATCCCAGAACAAGTATGTCCTCCGCCATTCTAAGGCAGCATATCCAAGAGGCGCATCGACCTAGGACTTCTGTTTCACAGGAAATGGCCATGAGAGCCAAGCAGAGATAGACCTCACTATCGTTCCCAGTACTGATCACAGAACTATACCAGCGAGCAGGAGTGCCCCGGGACGATACAAGGGATGTTGAGATTATCCCTTCCTCTTCCACTGATATCCAGCGTATTGAGGCCGAGTACACTAGAGAGGAGGTGGACAGGAGGAGGGCAGCCTCGACATATACTTCTCTAGAGGTGGATGTCGACTCTATACCTGCAGAGGCGTCTTTACCTACTCCGGCCTCCGAGTCTTCAAGTACTCCTGCTCCTTTTTCCTCCTCATAGGCCCTAGGTACATCCTCTTTCTCTCAGAAGATCAAGATCACTCAGGCAATGATCCTGAAGATGGGCCATCTTGCTCAGTCAGCTGACGAGAGAGCTACCAGACTGGAGAGAGATATCCCACTGATGATTGAGGCTGCGATTCTAGCTACACTGACCCCTCTACAGACTTCTATTGACACTCTCACTACGACAATTGACGCTTGTGAGAGTAGACGGGGGCGACCTCTGAGGTTTCGGCTTTGAAAGCCAAGGTAGCAGATTTGTGGAAGGACGTAAACTATTTGAAGTGTACCGACTTCACTTCATTGATTCAGGCTGCAAATGACGTGATGCTTCTGAGACCTCAGGGATTCCTCCAGATACTACCGGCGATGCACACCGGGATGAGCCTGCAGTTTAGGAGTAGGATGCTGAAACCAATGAGGAGCAGATTGGGGTACAAGAGGAGAACATATTCAGAGATTTGCCAGATCTTGCAGGGATGGTTGCGCAGGCATCACTGGCAGAGACCTCCATGGCTGTCTCTAGTGGAGTTGTTGCTTATGAGGTGATTCTGGGAACTGATGCCCAAGTCCAGACTGCTGCACCGGGCATTGAGGCCCAGACTAATAGAAAGACTGCATAGACAGGATCCTTTCATTACCTCCCTCTTTGTCTTACTTTCTTTCACTTTTTGGATACTTTACTTCATTTGCATTTGAGGACAAATGATTTTTTTTATTTGTGGTGGGGTGAGGCCTACCTTTTGTGTGAATATTGATGTTCGATGTTTTGTTTATATATTTGGGTCGTTATGCTTACAATTGTGTTTTGCACTGCTTTTAGCGATTGTTTGAGCTTATGGCTCCTTGCTTTAATTATAAGTGATTTTTGACCCTTCCAAAAAAAATTGACACCTCTTGTATGTGTTGAATGTGGTTGTTCTTTAGCAAATTTGAGTCTCGGTTTTGATCAATATCGATGACTCAAATAGTGCTCATAATCGAACGAACATGAATGTGCGGCTACGATGAGACCAAGTGAAGTTATATAGACAACATGTGAACTTTGTGTATCTCGTTGTGAGTAGCCAAGTATCAAATTGAGTCTCTTATGATGAACGTTGAACACTAGCGAAAGTGTGAAGCCTTGTTTGACTTTGGTGTCGATGTCTTGTGTGATGAGCTTACTGTGAACCATGCATGATAACACCTAGAATATTCCCCGTTGGTGCGGTCGGCTAAGTAAGGCTATCTCCTGATATTATCTTAGGCAACTTCGAAGAGTGTGAGCTAATTTGACATATACCTCTTTTGTGGCCTACCTTGTGAGTGTGTGTGAACCTCTTTTGAACACCCCTTGAGCCTTACCTTTCTTTGGAAGAAACTTGATGAAAACATGACCTCTCTTAATCCACTACCTATAATCCTCTTGATTTGTGGTTGATTGAATAGCCAACTTAGGCCAAAAGCCTAAGTTGGGGTGTGGTGAAAAGAAAAGGCAAGTCAATAAGTGCTAGAAAAGTCCCCTTTAACCCGTGGTGTTGAGAAAAATGGAATCCTTCCATACAAAAAAAAAGAAGAAAAAAAGAAAAGAATGAAAAAGAAAAAGTCATGGAATAAAGTTATGAAAATACAAAAGAAATTGAGTTTCCGAACAATCCATGGAAAGTGAATAATGGGATGACTTATGAGCACTAAATAAAATGACGAAAGAAGAGGAAAGGAAGTGTTGTGAGCACCACATTTCATGAGGATGAAAGTCACTGAGCCTAAATGACCATACCTTTGCACTCAACCCCATTACAAGCCTTGAAAAGACCTTTTTGATCTTGAGTGAGCTGAAGCAATTGTCAATTGGAAAATACGGGTAAACCTATGGGTGAAAGCATGCATTGTTTTCTTCTTTGTGAGTCTGAGTGTTGCTTTGATTCTGGAACTTTAAATGATTAAACCATTGTGTGTGAAAATGAAATCATTCTTTTGTGTGAGGGCATTTGAATACCTTAGTTGAGCTTGAACTTGCATTTGAAGCAAGTATAGTGAGCTTGAGAATCTTTGGTAATGGTGTGTCACAACTTGAGTCTTTGAGTATACAATTGATCCTTGCATGAGTAAGTTGAGTTTTGTTATGTACATTCATGATTGATAATTGTGTAGCACTGTTTGAGACATCCTTTTTGAACTGGTGAACTTGAGTTTTACTTGAGGACAAGCAAAAGTTTAAGTTGAGGGTGTTGATGAATCCACAATTTGGACTCATTTTGGGCTTTATTTTGATAGATTTAGTGTCCTCAAATGCATATTTTGTCTCAATAACTGATGTAAATCCTTAAGTTTCAGGTATTTAGAGTTTGAGGCAAACCATGGACACTACTTAGCAAAAAGGAACAAGGCGGCTGAAAAGACGAAGAAAAGAAGGCCTGAGGATCGCCTAATGCATTAGGTGAGTCGCCGAATGGCCTTAATCTCGCCTAATGTTCTAGTGTACTGAGCCCTGAAGGAAAAGATCAAGTCGGTGGTGAAAAGGAGCAGTCGATGCGTCGCCCAGCAGTTCCGTGAAGCGGTACTATATCGCCCAATGATTCAAAACGCGAAGATGCTGAAGGCAAAAAGCTGAAAGACGATGAACCAAACCAAAAGGCGGATAGCCGAGTGCATTGGCAATCCCGACTAACTGCGCCGAGTGGTCCTTCGCAGCACAAATCTTCGAAAACTATAAATACCCAGTTAATTATGTAGCTTAGTATCAATTAAGAAATTTATGAAGTTGTAGAGAATTATTACTGAGACTTAGAATATTTTCAGTTTATAGTTCTTAGAGTTTTTGGGAGACATTGTTCTTGAGCTTGAAGGTTTTGAAGGTTTTCAACTCCAAGAAATTGGAAGTGGGTATCTAAGAATATTCATCCTAGACGTGTTTAAAGACATTTTCTATCATACCCACTTGATGAAAACACTTGTTGGTATTGATTTCTATCTCTTTTTCATGCCTAGCTAAAACCCCAATTCTTGGGGTGTGATTTTGTGAATATGGGTTAAATTTCCTGTTGGGTATTGCTTATTGTTAGTTTATTTGTTGTTTAAATGTGATTTTTTTTAGTATTTGTGTTTGAACTTAATGGGATTGTAGTTGCAAATACGATTTTATCTTAGTGTTTTTGGCTTGCTCGAGAGAGAGGTTTTAAAACTAAGACTACTAAATCGATAGTCGGTGGTTATTGGGTCGTCGTGGGTTCAGCTCGAAAGAGTGAATCCTAGACCTTCTCCCACACATTCAGCTTGAGAGAGTGAATGGGTTAAGGTGGAGGCTGTGCTTAAGTGCTGCAACTAGGTGTTCGAAAGAAACCGAGTTGATTCGGGGTAAGTTGCTCGAGAGAGAATTTACCCCCACTAAAGTCTAGCCTAGTTACAAATATTCAACGATTTACTATCAAAAGCATTTACCAAATAGTATATTTTATCCCATATTCCAATCACATCCCAAGAATCCCGTCTCCCTATCTCGCATCTTTATATTTTTGTTGTGTTTGTTCACTAGCTGAATATAAAACCCTTTCTTTGTAATTGACACTTGTGTCAACCCCTTTCCTTTGATAATTGACACTTGTGTCAACCCCTTTCCTTTGATAATTTATTATGTTTTTACTCGATAATGTTTTTAGCTATGGTTAACTTTAGCATATTCGTGCTTAACTCTTATTTCTCAGAAACCGCTTCCTTGGGACTCGACCCCAACCATTGGTTGGTTATATTACTATTGTACGATCGTAGAGACTTGAATTGGAAGTTGTGTCTTGATTACACAAACATCAAGCAGCATCCCCTACCACTAAACACTGGAAATTGATTTATGACTGAATTATGGTCCAAGAACATGCAAATATATGCTGAAATGCAAGTACAAACTGAAGGAACATGATACTAAGACTGAAGCTACGAATAAATGACTGAAAAACTGAAGAGGAACTATTACCTCACGCTGGAATGGAATCGGAAGGAAAGAGATGAGGATACTTGGCCTTCATGGCTGCTTCTGCTTCCCAAGTAGCTCCCTCTATGGACTGACTCCTCCACCAAACCTTAACTGAAGCAACTTCTTTGTTCCTCAACTTTCAAACCTGTCGATCAAGGATTTCAACTGATACATCCTCATAAGTAAGACTTTCCTTCACAGCCACACTTTCTAAAGGTACAATAGATGTTGGATCAACCACACAGTTTTTCAACAATGAAATATGAAAGACTGGATGCATTGTTGCTAATTCTGCTGGCAACTCTATCTCATAAGCCACCTTACCAACTCTTTTCAAGATCTTGTAAGGGACTACATATCTAGGACCAAGTGTTCCTTTCTTGCCAAATCTCATCAACCCCTTCATTGGTGACAGTTTCAGAAAAACCCAATCATCAACTTGGAACTCTAAGTCCCTTCTCCTTACATCTACATAGGACTTCTGGCGACTCTGCGTTGTTTTAAGCCTATCTCTAATGAGTTGCACTTTTTCCATAGCATCATGAACCGAATCTGGCCCTATCAAGGCTGCTTCACCTACTTCAAACCCACCAACTAGAGACCTACATCTACACATATACAATGCCTCATAAAGGGCCATCTAAATGCTGGAATGGTAGCTATTATTGTAGGCGAACTCAATAAGAGGAAGGTGATCACCTAACAACCTTTGAAATCGATCACACAAGCTCTCAAAATGTCCTCTAAGGTTGGAATGGTACGCTCTGCTTTACCATCCGTCTGTGGATGAAATGTTGTGCTAAGATTAACATGAGTACCAAGACCTTTCTGAAATGACTTCCAAAAATGAGAGGTAAACTGAGGACCTCTATCTAAGATGATAGAAAAAGCAACTCCATGCAACCTTACTATCTCATTAATGTAAAGCTTGGCGTAGTCCTCCGCCGAATTTGTAGTCTTAACAGCCAAAAAGTGCGCAGACTTAGTAACTCTATCAACTATCACCCAAATGGAGTCATGTTGTCTGCGAGTACGAGGTAAACCTGTAATGAAGTCCATGTTGATCACTTCCCACTTCCAAGTAGGAATGTTGATCTCTTGAGTCATACCTCCTGGTTTCTGATGTTCTACCTTCACTTCCTGGTAATTAAGGCACTTAGCCATTAAATCCGCTATATCTCTTTCCATAACATTCCACCAAAAGACTTCCCGCAGATCACGGTACATCTTAGTGGCATCTAGATGAATAGAATATCTAAAATTATGGGCTTCCGCAAGAATCTACTGTCTCAACTCACCCACCTTAGGAACACAAAATCGACCCTGATATGGAAGCACACTATCTCCCCCTTGGGAGAAAACCTCAACTCTCTGCTTATGTACTGCACCCTTTAGTTGAAGCAATATCGGATCACTGTCTTGCTTCTCCTTAACCTCCACTACCAATGAAGATTCTGCCCCATTCTGAACTGTTACACCACCATCTCATATGATCATAAGGCGAACTCCTTAGCTAGCTAGCCCGTGAACATCCTTTGCTAGTTCATTTCTCTCTTCCTCAACATGTGCTACACTATCCATAGATACTCTACTAAGAGCATCTGCTACTACATAGGCCTTACCAGGATGGTAATGCACACTCATATCATAGTCCTTGAGGAACGCAAGGCATCTCTTATGCCGAAGATTCAACTCTTTCTGGGTGAACATATACTTGATGCTCTTATGGCCTGTGAACACATCTACATGAACACCATACACCAATGCCACAAGCTCAAGATCATCAGTCAGATAGTTTTTCTCATGCACCTAAAGTTGTCTACATGAATAAGATATAACCTTAGCTCGTTGCATCAACATACAACCTAGGCCGACTATGGATGCATCACAATAGATAACATAACCGTCTGAACCCTCTGGTAGAGTCAAAACAAGAGTTGCAGTCAACCTAGTTTTCAGTTCTGCGAAGCTTTTCTCACAATCATCTAACCACTGAAACTTAACCTTCTTCAGAGTTAATTTAGTCAATGGAGAGGCTATGGATGAAAATCCTTCCACGAAACTTCTGATATCTGTAGGAGAGGTAGGTCTAGGCCATTGTTTCACCACTTCTATTTTCTGAGAATCCACTCGGATCCCTTCCTAGACACAATATGACCAAGGAAAGCAACATATTGCAACCAAAACTCACATTTGCTAAACTGAGCGAATAACTGGCGATCTTTGAGAGTTTGCAAGACAACCCTCAAATGATTCGCATGTTCTTCATCATTCCTAGAGTAAATGAGGATATCATCAATAAAGACGATAACGAACAAGTCCAAATACTGCTTGAACACTCTGTTCATCAAATCCATGAACGCTGCAGGAGCATTGGTTAGTCCAAATGACATAACTACAAATTCATAATGACCATAATGTGTTCTAAAGGCTGTTTTCGAGATATCACTATCTTTGACTCTAACCTAATGATAACCGGATCTAAGGTCTATCTTTGAGAAATGACTAGCGCCCTGAAGTTGGTCAAAAGAGTCATCAATCCTGGGGATAGGATACTTATTCTTGATCGTGACCTCGTTCAAATTACTATAATCGATGTACATTCTGAGAGAACCATCTTTCTTTTTCACAAACAACATTGGTGCACCCCATGGGGTAATATTAGGTCTGATGAAGCCCTTATCTAGAAGGTCTTTCAACTGCTTTTTCAATTCCTTAAGTTCAACTGGAGCCATTTTGTAAGGAGGAATAGAAATAGGCATGGTATCTGGAAGGAGATCAATTCCAAAGTCAATTTCCCTTTCAGGAGGAACTCTGGGAAGATCTTCTAGAAACACTTTTGGGAACTCATTAACTATTGGAACTGACACAAGAGTTGGGGGTTTAGGAGCTTGAATCCTTAACCCGAACTAGATGATAGAGATAACCCTTAGAGATCATTTTTCTGGCCTTAAGGTAAGAAATGAATCAACCCATAAGCTCTAAGCTACTACCCTTCCATTCCAAGATTGGTTCGTCTGGAAACTGAAAACGGACAATCCTAGTTCTACAATCGACTGAGGCATAACATGAATGTAACCAATCCATGCCTAGAAGGATATCGAAGTCTACCATTTCTATCTCTACAAGATTTGCTGAGGTGACTTTCTGAGTTACTATGACAGGGCAATTTCTGTATACCCATCTACCTATAACTAGCTCACCGACTGGAATAGAGACTGTGAAGGGTTCTGAAAGAGTTTCTGGACTAACATTGAAGTTGACTGCTATATAAGGATTTAGAAAGGAACGAGTAGCCTTGGATCTAACAAAGCATAAATATCTAAGTTAAAAACTCGTAATGTACTAGTGACTACACAAGGAGAATCTTCCTAATCTTGGCAAGCCTGAAGAACATAAAACCTGTTTTGGCGTTGTCCGCCAGTTATACCAGATGAGTTACCCTGCTGAGTCGGGTGACTTGCTAGTGCTGTTGAAGATGTAGACTGAGCTCTACTAATATTGCCCCCTTGACCCTGTTTAGCTGAAGGACAATCCATCAACCTGTGACAAGACTGACCACACCCAAAACATCCTTCATTTCCTGCAAAACACTCGCCCGGATGGTTCTTACCACACTTTGGACAAGTTGGGTAGGTTCTGGAGCCTGAAATACTACCTTGAGATTTAGAGCTTAATGCCCTACCTTTCTAATCGTGTCGGAACTTGGAGGATGGAACACTAGCTAATGAAGGTGCTGGAGCTGAAGACTTTTGCTGAAACTGCGAGCGATTTCCACTACCCGATTTCTGTTGAGAATATTCATAGTTTCCTGTTCTAGCCTTCTTATTATCCTTAGCCTACTCCCTAAGCTTATAACCCTCAACCTGCTGAGCATGAGTCATGAGCCTAGAGAAGTTCATATTTTCCAGCAACATAGCATTCCTACACTATGGTTTTACTAAGTCAGATACCCCATATAGAAACTTTTTCATTTAAGCTCTGGAATCAGTAACCATGTGAGGTGCATACCTAGAGACTTGGGTGAACTTGAGTCGAAACTCTTGGACTGTCATGTTACCTTGCCTCAAATTCATCAACTCTAGAGCTTTTGCCTCCGTCAACTATCTTGGGAAGAACCTGTCCAGAAAAGTCTCACTAAAGCATTCCCAAGTGATAGGAGTTGCATCTGTACACCTGTTCTCTTTCCATTGAGTATGTCAGATGTGAGCTACATCCTTAAGATGATAGGATGCCAACTCTACCCTATCATTACATGTCACTTGCATCACTCCAAAGATCTTTTTGACCTCATCTATGAAGTTTTGGGTATCCTCACTAATCTGTGATCCTAAGAACTTAGGCGGATTCATCATAACAAAATCGCAAACCCTGGCTGCCACATATCCACCACTAGCATTTGGAGGAACTAGAACCTGCTGGTTGTTCTTGTTCGTCACACGCTAAGCCAAAAGCTGAATAGTGTTCCAGAATTCTGAATTCGAAACTTCCTGCTCAGGGACTGGAGGAGTTGAGTTAGCATTGCGTGCATTAGTATTCCTTCCATAAGCTCTATGAGGAGGCATGATCTGAAACGCATAACGTCGAGTTAGAAATGAGAATTTAGATCATACCTTATGCACGATAAGAGTAACAAGAAAGTGGAGTTTTCCTAAAACACTTCGTAGCCTCCCTCTCATTAGATGTGGTGCACTTTACACCCATGAAAAGGACTCTACTTAGTGCGGATTTTCAGACATCCTAGGACTCTTAAACCTAGTGCTCTGATAACAAGTTTGTCACGCCCCGAAGCTACCCCCACGATGCGGACATGGGACCTAGGATCACGAGTGACCCCAGGCTGACCCTGCTAGCATATCATAAGCATACTAAAGTAAATTGAAGTAAAGAAATATTGTGCGGAAGCTAAATCATCAAATTATGTGGAATACCCATAAACTATCTGAATATATATAAAAACTGAGAGTTAACAACAACTGAAAAGACAAACTCAAATGCTAAAGCTTAAACTAACTATGTTTGCAAATAGCCTCTAACTGACTAGAAGTGCTGGGACATGCACCTAGCAAAAACTGAAACTAAAGACTAAAAGCAAAAGAAACTTGTATGTCATCCTAGGAGAATGAGGACTCACCATTGATACTGCTGAGTTGAATATCAGGAATCGATCTATGCATGATCTGGAAGCTAAGGACCTGAACCTACATCACGAGAAGATGTAGCGTAAAGTATGCGTCAGTACTTGAAAGGTACTGAGCATGCAGGTTAGAATAAAGTTGAACAATATACATAACTGAAAAAAGCATATAACTGAGCAATAATATGAGATAATCATGACACTATACTAAGAATACATAACATCAACTAGCTGAATGCAATGACCAAGTATATAACATGCTAAAACTGAAGTCTGACTGACTGTAAAGGAGCTACTAATAACTGACATAAAACCACATGAGCTAAATGTGGAGTCTGATATATACGCCTCATCGAGAGGACCCAATATACCTTGCCAGAGGTATAGAGGCATGACTGGCGTGATTAGTAAAATGTAATGCCCACAGAGGGGACTTATAAACCTACAAGGCATGTAGTTCTGGGACTTAAGCGTGACTGACCCTATTCCACTCGATATTAAGCTACTCCCAATTAGAATGCATATAAGCAATTTTATGACTGAAATGTGAAGTACTGGATAGCTCAATAACTGATATGCAAACTCTGAGAATGCAACAACTATGATTGATAATGTGACATTCGTAAACTGAACCATGTATATCTGAAATAACTGACCTAGAATGTGAAATTCATGAACTAAAAGAACTACATGGCTAGGGTTCTAAATTTCATAAAAGAAACTAAGCAATAACATGATAATCTTATTTGAATCATTCTAATAGCTAAAACCCAACAATCTCTAACATTCAAGAAACACTACGTCTAGATATTATTAAGGGAATCAAGATTCTGACTGAAATCTAGGGACCTAATGGGTGAAAGGAACCCACTAGTGAAATCACACATACCTAGTGATGCAATTTACGGAGAAATCTTTCGATTTAGGGGCTGGAACTAATGAGAACTCGCTGCGTGTTCTTGGAGGAAAAGTGGCGTCACATTCTCCCTATTTTTCTCTTTGTTTCAATTATTTTGGTGAATGATTAATTAGGGTAAGTTCTAGTTTAGTTTCTAGGCTAAGAATGACCAAATGCACATTGAATAGGGGTTAAACGACAATAGTTTAGGGGTCTAATGTATGAGGAAAAGACCAAACGACCTCTGACTTAAAAGTTGTCAGGCCAACTGATGGTCCATGGACTGACCCACGGTCTGTACTGGTTGGCCGTCGTTCGGCTTCAGAGAGGCTGAATCTGGGGCCATGATCCACGAACCAGGGCCATGGTCCGTGGCCTAACCTACGGTCTGTAGGTCTGGTCGTGGGTCATGCCTTAGAAGATTTTGTCTAAGGTTTCTGGGGAGGGTTGCAGGTGGTGAACAACGGACCACCAAAAAGGACTGTGGGTCACCCTACGGTTCGTGGGTGGCAACTGTGAGTTGCACCTACAACTTCTGAAAATCTGCATTTTGGTAGTTCTAGCATACGAGGTGTTACACCAAGGAATTGGTTTTCCTTGAAGGATTCTGAGATTGAGTACTGAATAGAATACTTTGAAAGTTTTATCCTAATAATATGAATTCTCTATTGATATTTTATCGGTAAAGATGATTCTATAGTTCATAATATTATAGTATCATCTACTCTCAGAGCTACATTTTTTCTGTTTGATTGATTGGTTTGATTTCAATCAGAAATGAGTTAATTGAGTGTATTTTATATCTTGAATTTATAAATCTATGATCTTTGTATAAGTTAAAGTCTCTACGTTTTTATCTATGATGTATAGGGTACACATCGATGTATCTTTCTACCACCTCTATATAAGATGGCTATAATCTCACGCCTTACTTGGTTTATGCTTTTTATGCATTGGTCTTCATGAGAAGATATACTAATTATCTTGTCTATAACCTTATCTGGCTTATACTTTATTTTATCCAAAATAGAAAGACAAGATTTCTTCTACTTGCTATTAATTTAACTATTTAGTAATTGTATGCAACATGGCCTACCCTTTCTTGAAATAGGCATTTTTTTTATATGAATGACCTTGTTACCTTCAGTGAAGCCCTTATTTTCCAATTTTGTTACATTCGCTTTCAAGTTCATTCAAATTAATACATTTAGATAGACCAATTTCTCGCTTTCTTTTGCAAAGAATTGTCAACAAACAATGTGTTGGTGTAATATATACCACAAATACAAAATATTACAGTTGAAAATAAAATGACAATAAGAAATAAACAAATCTTTAGGCTAAGGCACAGATATCTGGCTCTCTTTAAGGAGATTCAAGCCCACTGCGGCATAATCTATACCGATCCAGCAGTGTCACTCTTGTCTAGTCTCCTTCACGATATAATAGCCCAACAACGTCGTACAACTCAAGCAACTCCGGATTAGTTGAAGAGTCCAAAGTTCCACAAAAAGAACACCTTCCTTCAACATACAAATATTCTCTTTTGTATAGTGAATATAATTGACGACATAGAATATTTTCTTTATCTCAACTCTCCCTTTCACTACACTTACCTCACTACATACTACAAAATTTTCCCACATTTCTCATTTTTTTTTTGACATACCTTTCACAAATGAAGAAACACCACTATTTATAGGGGAATAATTCTTCGTTGTATTGAATAAGAATAAAGTGGATAATAATGTAGGTAAATGAATGGCTTAAAGGTTACATAAGTTACAATGTATAATGAGGTAGAATAATGGGTGGACTTAGTGGTAGATCATAACAATAGTGGTTACAAGAGTTACACAACAATATTGACCACATTTTTGTCAACTTATACCCACTAACATATTCATTAAATATTTTAATATTAAAATGCATAAACACAAACATTCCCCCACTCATTTCAATATTAAAGTAAGAGATAGTCTAACAATTTAGTTTAAGGTAAACTATTATGCATAATGAAGGTGTGCTCCGCGTTGAACCTTCACTTAGTAAACCAATAATCTTTACCCCAGAATCAGTAGTGGTCCCAGACATAAACTATTACTACTTAAGGGAAATAAAGTATTGTTGCTTATACACAATAATCAAGGTGTTAACATAACCTTTTTAGTCAGCACATTACGGCCTTGTGCTAGCCTGCATTTCATGAGTGTTCTTGAGAACAAGCTCATTCTCATAGAAAGCGGCCTACTTTCACACTCACATAGGTAAAATCTCTCAAGGGTGTTCCTATAATTTGACATCCCACTCATACAAGATACATACTTTCATTAAGAGTTCAAAAGATTCAACCTCCAAAAATCATTACAGGATAAATGCAATTACATCATAGGGATTGAGTCAAATTAATACTCGTGCATTTCAGAACGAGTCATCATATGATTCGTTCTTCCCATTGAACCTTATTATAGGATCTCTAGTCCCCATGTTGGATTTCCTCATATATTACTGATAAATTTATGTGCTTCAATTTCATCCGCCTCGATGTGCTTTAGACTCTTTTCTTGCAAAGGCCTTAGTTCCTGAATCTACAAGATTATCACAAATAATTTTAACACAATTAATATTGATGGTATACCAATGATCAATATGATCTCACAATATTGTGTTTTCTTCTCATGAGTCTAAATTTATTGTTATAATAATGATTTTGTATTCAACCGTTATGTCGGTGCTATCACAATAAATAAAAATTAGAAAAATTAAAATCTCAAATTAAAGTGTTTGATATAGTAAAATCAATTCACTTTTTCATTTGTTGAAACTTTATATTTTTACTTCAACCTTCATAGTAGATAAGTAAGCAATATAATTTACTTGACTCACTTCCAACAAATAACACCAATTTTCTCATCATGTTTGCTTGTACCTGCTAAGTACTTTTTCTGCAAACATATATCAACTCTGGTTGTTTGTCACGTAGCTCATATTTTTTTTAGGCTAGCAAACTCCTTTTTTTTCACAACCTTCTCACACAATTGAATCAATCAGAGTTGCAAGACTCACAAAACCAACAAAATTGTATTTTACAACTATTTCAATATTATGTGACTTGACAAGAAAATTTTCATCACATGTTTTATGATATTTTTCATTCCATAAATGAAATTTATCTCACCAAAATATTTCATGTTAAATGACTACTCAACATGGTTTGTATAATTAACTTATAATTGTCATGTTAGAGCCAAAAGTCATCACATTATAGCCAAACAATAACATGTGATTTATTCCACAATAAATATATGCACTCTAATACTCATTTTTAGAGCATTTCTCAAAGATGCAAAAATCACAAATTCACAATGATTTTTTTTTCTCATTTCATAACCCCCACTATTTTAAGATTTTAAACATCATTTTTTTCCATGAAAAGTAGTATTACTTTATTTATGAAAATACTAGGTAAAAAGTTTTCTCTTTACCTTTTCTCCGCTTGAATTGACCAAGTAGAAAAATACTTTACCCGTACATCTCTTGTCTTTCACCTCATGAAGAAAGCGATGTTTGACAGGAATTATGTTGAGATCCTAATCTTGATATCCACACCTTTTCAAACTGTAACAAAAACATGAATCTCCTTAAAATTGTTGGTGTAATATACCACAATATAATAGGTTACAGTTGAAATAAATTGAATTAAAATGTATAAACAAATCTTTAGGTTGAAGCGCAGATATCTCTCTCTTTAAGGAGATTCAAGCCCACTGCGACATAATCTACACCGATCCAGCAATAATACTCTCGACTTGTCCCCTCCACGATACAACAGCCTAACAACGTTGTACAACACAAGCAACTCCAGATTAGTTGAAGAGTCCAAAGCTCCATAAAAAGAACACCTTCCTTCAACATAAAAATATTCTCTTTTGTATAGTGAATATAGTTGAAGACTTAGAATATTTTCTTTGTGTCAACTCTCTCTTTCACTTAACTTACCTCACTACATACTACAATATTTTTCAACACTTCTCATCTTTTTTGACATACCTTTCAAAAAAGAACAAAAACAATTATTTATAGGGGAAGAATTCTTCTTTGTATTGAATAAGAATAATGTGGATAATAATGTAGGTAAATGAATGGCCTAACGGTTACATAACTTACAATGTATAATGAGGCAGAATAATGGGTGGAATTAGTGGTAGATCATAACAATAGTGGTTACAATATTTACACAACAATAATGACCACATTCTTGTCAACTTATACCCACTAACATATGCACTTAATATTTTAATTTTACTATTAAAATGCATAAACACCAACATTCCCCCACAGATTTTAATATTAAAGTAAGAGATAGTATCACAATTTAGTTTAAGGTAGACTATTATGCATAATGAAGGTGTGCTCCGCACTGAACCGTCACTTAGTAAAACAATAACCTTTATCCCAGAGTCAGTAGTGGTCTCAGACATGAATTATGACTACTTAAGGGAAATAAAGTATTGCTGCTTATACACAATAATCAAGGTGTTAACATAACCTTTTTAGCCAGCACATTACGGCCTTGTGCTATCCTGCTTTTCATGAGTGTTTTTGAGAACAAGCTCATACTCATAGAGAGCAGCCTACTTTCACTCACATAAGTGAAATTTGTCAAGGGTGTTCCTATAATTTGACATCCCACTCATTCAAGATACAGACTTTCATTAAGAGTTCAAAATACTCAACCTCCACAAATCATTATAGGATAAATGCAATTACATCATAGGGATTGAGTCAAATTAATACTCGTGCATTTCACAACAAGTCATTATATGATTCGTTCTTCCCATTGAACCTTATTATAGGATCTCTAGTCCCCAGGTTGGGTTTCCTCATATATGACTAACAAATTTATGAGCTTCAATTTCATCCCCCTCGATGTGCTTCAGATTCTTTTTTTGCAAAGGTCTTAGTTCATGAATCTGCAAGATTATCACAAATAATTTTAACACAATTAATATTGATGGTATACCAATGATCAATATGATCTCACAATATTGTGTTTTCTTTTCATGAGTCTGAATTTATCGTTATAATAATGATTTTGTATTCAACCGTTATATCGGTTCTATCACAATTAATCAAAATTAGAAAAATTAAAATCTCAAAATAAAGTGTTTGATATAGTAAAATCAATTCACTCTTTACTTGTTGAAACTTTATATTTTTACTTCAACCTCCATAGTAGATAAGTAAGCAATATAATTTGCTTGACTCACTTCCAACAAATAACACCAATTTTCTCATCTTGTTTTTTTGTACCTCCTAAGTACTTTTTCTGCAAACATATATCAACTCAGGTTGTTAGTCACAAAGCTCATATTTATATTAGGCTAGCAAACTCCTTTTTTTTCAGAACCTTCTCACACAATTGAATCAATCAGAGTTGCAAGACTCACAAAACCAACAGAATTGTATTTTACAACTATTTCAATATTATGTGACTTGACAAGAAAATTTTCATCACATGTTTTATGGTATTTTTCATTCCAAGAATGAAATTTATCTCACCAAAATATTTCATGTTAATTGACTACTCAACATGCTTTTTATAATTAACTTATAATTGTCATGTTAGAGCCAAAAGTCATCACATTATAGCCAAACAATAACATGTGATTTATTCCACAATAAATATATGCACTCTAATACTCATTTTTAGAGCATTTCTCAAAGATGCAAAAATCACAATTTCACAATGATTTTTTTTCTCATTTCATAACCCCCACTATTTTAAGATTTTAAACATCATTTTTTTCATGAAAAGTAGTATTGTTTTATTTATGAAAATAATAGGTAAAAAGTTTTCTCTTTACCTTTTCTCTGCTTGAATTGACCAAGTAGAAAAATACTTTACCCGTACAACTCTTCTCTTCCACCTCTTGAAGAAAGCGACATAGCAGAATTATGTTGATATACTAATCTTGATATCGCACCTTTTCAAACTGTAACAAAAACATGAATCTCCTTAAACTTTTTTGTGTAATATACCACAATATAATAAATTACAGTTGAAATAAAGTGAATTAAAATGTACAAATAAATCTTTAGGCTGAGGCGTGAATATCTCTCTCTTTAAGGAGATTCAAGCCCACTGCAACATAATCTACACCGATCCAGCAGTAATACTCTCGACTTGT
Organism: Solanum raphanifolium; assembly: GCA_036250405.1. Classification (NCBI taxonomy): domain Eukaryota; kingdom Viridiplantae; phylum Streptophyta; class Magnoliopsida; order Solanales; family Solanaceae; genus Solanum; species Solanum raphanifolium. The sequence goes on along the minus strand of JAJOOE010059656.1, from coordinate 8,559 downwards.
CCCCTCCACGATACAACAGCCTAACAACGTTGTACAACTCAAGCAACTCCTGATTAGTTGAAGAGTCCAAAGCTCCATAAAAAGAACACCTTCCTTCAACATAAAAATATTCTCTTTTGTATAGTGAATATAGTTGAAGACTTAGAATATTTTCTTTGTGTCAACTCTCTCTTTCACTTAACTTACCTCACTACATACTACAATATTTTTCAACACTTCTCATCTTTTTTGACATACCTTTCAATAAAGAAGAAACAATTATTTATAGGGGAAGATATCTTCTTTGTATTGAATAAGAATAATGTGGATAATAATGTAGATATATGAATGGCCTAAAGGTTAAAGTTACAATGTATAATGAGGTAGAATAATGGGTGGAATTAGTGGTAGATCATGGCAATAGAGGTTACAAGAGTTACACCACAATAATGACCACATTCTTGTCAACTTATACCCACTAACATATGCACTCAATATTTTAATTTTACTATTTAAATGCATAAACACCAACATTCACCTACTCATTTCAATATTAAAATAAGAGAGTGTTTCACAATTTAATTGAAGATAGACTATTATGCATAATGAAGTTGTGCTCTGCATTAAACCTTCACTTAGTAAAACAATAACACAATCAAGTTGTTCACCTGACATCTTCCTTGGTTATACGCATAGTGTCACAAACAAAAGAGCATGCAACTTTTAGTTTCTGTTTACTGTGTCATCGTTCATACAACCATGGATATAGTCTTATCCAATGATCAACCCCTTAGGGAATTGTTATGCTAATAATGTTGCTCTTTTTGTAGGTTTCATTTCTATTGCTTGTTTTTGTTAATGCATTTGATAATTTTTTGCTTCACTTTGGTCCTTCATTTTTAAAGTGGATATAGTTTATATCTTAGTATTTGAATTCATGTGTAAGAACAAATATATATCTCTGGTGATGGAAAAATAATGAATTTATGTTCTCATTTTTGTTTCGTCTAGGTTGCTACCTCTTCGTATACAGAACTTCATCATAAAGCATCAGAGAATCCTGATCAAACTGCAAAGAAAATAAATGGAAGAGGAGGTTGGTCTTGAGGTGCCTCTTAGCAACAATACTGAAGTTAAGGCTGAAGTATTTATCTCACAGAGACTTGATATCCTCAACATACATGCTACTCTTCATAAGAGGAGACTTCATATATGTGAAGCGATCTAATTTTATGGTCCATGTTTCTGACGGCCACTTCAATTTATTCTTCTTTTCATGTATCTTAGGTAGTTTAGTTAATCTATGATTGTAAGCAACCTCAACCTACACTTATTTTATCGTTTGTTGGTTCCCATCCTTAACTTATAAGAAGTTTAATGCATGATCATCCCACAAAGCATATTCAGGAACTAATATTAAGTAGTCATGCACAGTGATGGTAATGAGACATCACCTTCGAAATTATTTGCTTTTTTCTAGCAATTCCTCGAAATCTTTTCACCCGATCTTGCAACACATTACATTATAGCAGGTGATGTCACTTTAGAAAGAGCAGTTGGATTCGTCCACCCTTTCCTGGTACAATTGATATTTTATTTGTTTTATTTAGCTATACATTATATGTAGACTAGAAGGCTGAATTGCTCACTCACTTTTGGCTGGCAATCAATGTGAACTATGATATTTATTCCTTGTGCATATTATGAGATTCTTTGTCACAGAACGTAACATAGTAGGTCTGAACATAATAGGAGACCTATTGATTTTTTATAAGAAATAAGCTAATGTGGAAATGGATTTTGTATGCCCAACTTAACTAAGAAGGGGAAGGGGAAGTGGATGTGTAGAAATTTCTAACTTTCTGGTTGAGGCTTTCAACGTGTAGCTGCCCGATTAAATTTCCTCCTTCCTTTTGAAGAAAAACTTATAACTCAAGATTAATTTCTTAAGGAAGAAAGAAGTGTCAATCTTGTACAACTGGTGTTACTAATTTCTTATTACTTTAAGAAGTTTAAAAAATATGAGAAGACTTTGCAATGATCCAAAGTTACCCTTAAAAAGTGTACACCTTCATAGACTTTTGCGAAATAAATAGGATCTAACATGGATAAAATGTTGATAGTGTCATTTATTTTGATAAATAAAGACTTTATTACCAAGTGCAATATGTATAACTCAAGAACGAACTGCTGCGTTCGACAGATTGTCCCAACAATCAGCTGTTACTGATTCCTTTACTACGAAATTTGGTAGTCAAAGAAATATAAAATTTACAGTTCCAAGCACCAGCAGTGACTACATAGCGGCTATATGTTCAGAGGGAGTAATAGTTTTTACTTGGAGTGACGAGATAACAAATTCTATTATATTTCAGCTTCTCCTTCTTGTACAACTTTTACATGGAACCTCGACTGTGGCTATGTTAATTGTGATCCTTAAGAGACAATGAGAAACTCCAACATGAATATACATCTGCCATGAATAAAGTCGATCATATGTACGTGTTTGTATTTCCATTTTGTAGTTCACTATTTGTTTCAATTACTAAGGCTACTCTAATCCTTCTTATTTATTACTTACTTTACATGTACATTTGAGAGCATATTTCGAGTTTGAAACTCCACCTATCTCCAAATTAAAGTTGTGTTCGCTATTACATCGTCTTTACTTGAGTTTGTCTACTTTGGAGTCTCCCTGTTCCTTACGGATTTTTGACAAAAGAATTTGCCCCTCTTATTTGATTACTTGCATGCTATATATATTGAAAAGTTATTTTTTCTCTATTGGATAAATAAAATCTTTCAAGGACAGCAGCATGTTTCTATTGTTGTACACATCTATTTATTTCTAAGATTTTTTATTTCAACTCTTTATTGACTAAGGATAATTTATTGATAGTGCATGTCAAGAAGGACAATCTTCATAAGAAAAACAGGTCTGATAACATCAAGTTAATCATCATTTCTTCAAGTGTTGGTTGTTGATGGATTAAAATGTATCACTGTCCAAAACAGTGGATTGACTTTAGCCATTTGAATGATAGATTTGACTAGCCAGCAAAATGGCTTCTGTAACAAGAGCAATAGCTAGATCAACGCAATTCAAACTCAAACAACTGATAGATATATTTCACTAACTCGTAATTGGAATTACAAAGGAATAAAGTACTAAAAGGGAAATTGAATAACATGAGTAGAAGAAAGGGATGAGAAGTAGAACTTAGAGAAAGGGGATGATGTCAGTTTTGCTGAATGAGTGCTCTCAAATGAGAGTTCTTCCATTAAATATAAAGAATTCTGATTTACATGCCTAAAAATCTGTTATATATCCCTCTATATATATATGCTATACTTAATTGCAATATCTCTGAAAATACTCTACATTAATCTATGCTATCTCCTATCATCAATACACAATTATTTAGAGTAATTACATAGATATGTACAAATATTTAGAATATGTCCAATCATGCTAACATCCCCTCTCAAATTGATGTCGGTGGATCAAAAAGAATCAATTTGCCTACCAGAAACTGATGACGTTGTCGGGCCATAGATTTTCTAAACACATCAGCTATTTAAATATCACTGGATACATGTGGAAGAGTAATGACTCTCTTATCTACAGCTTCTCTGATATAATGACAGTCCACTTCAATGTGTTTGGTCCTTTCATAATAAACTGGATTAGTAGTAATCTGAATAGCACTTAAGTTGTCAGCATGGACAGGAGTAGACATTGCTCGATATTCAGATTTGGTGGAAGATTTTGATACACAGTCTTGCTTCTTGCTCTTCCAAGATATCAAGAAATCTCCAAGAAACATGCATCAATCTGTGACGGAGCGATGAGTATCAGGACATCCAGCCCTATTGCATTTTTTGCACTTCGTTCAAATAATAATTGTACCTGTATGGAATTCTTCGGTTTCTCAGTATGATCTCTATCATCATCTCTATTCCCCAAATGCATTAAGGTGAATCTCAGAATCACTATGAAAGAATAATCCATGAGAAGATATTCCCAAGAGATATCAAATGATGCGATGGACAACCACCAAATGTAGATGGCGGGGAGCCTGCATAAATTGACTCACTTGTTGAACTGCAAAAGAGATATCAGGCCGAGTAATAGTAAGATAATTTAGGCTCCCAACTAATTGCCGATACAAAGTTAGATCAGGAAGAAGATCTCCTTCCGCATGACAGTACTTTGCAGTCAATTCCAACAAAGTATTTATAGAGGAAGATTCTTGAAGACTAGCCAAAGCAATAAAGTCCTGATTATATCTGTGTTGGTGCAAGAACACACCTAAAGAATTATAATGAACTTCTAACCCCAAAAAGTATGTAAGAGTTTCTAGGATCTTTCATATGAAAAAAATCCTTCAGCTTCTGTTGGAGGCTAGTGATTAGTGAAAAACGAGTTCCTGTGATAATAATGTCATCTACATACACCAAAACAAGAACACAACCTACAGATGTTTTTCGAAGAAACAAAGACGAGTCATATTTGCTCTGCTCAAAAGAGAATTGAAGCAAATTAGGCCTAAACTTGTAAAACCAAGCTCTCAAAACTTATTTTAATCCATATAAAGACCGCTTCAACTTGCACACATTTGATGTAGGCGATGAGAACAAACAAAGTGAGGGTTTCATATAACATCTTCTTTGAGATTACTATGAAGAAAAGCATTTTTGACATCCATTCGATGAAGAGGCCAATTTTGTGATGCAGCAATGGCAATAATAGTTCGCACCGAAGGCATTATTGCTACCAGTGCAAAAGTCTCCTCATAGTCTACACCATACTCATGTTTGTTGCCAAGGACCACCAATCGTGCTTTATACAGATCAAGAGTTCCATCAGACTGAAGTTTAATTGAATAAACACATTTACATCTAATTGGATGGACTTGGAGGACAAGGAACAACATCTCATGTGTTATTTTCTTTAAGAGCCAAAAGTTCCTCCTCCGTTGCTTTTTTCGCAACATTCAAGCTTGGAGGCTTATGAGTAACCTGTTGGAATAGAGATGGTGGATAAAGTAGAAGAAAAACCATACAATTTAGGAGTTCGAGACAATCTGGTAGATCGCCGAGGAGGCTCAAGAGGAGAAGACCTTGAGGAAATATCATATTCTTGTTGTTGAGCAGTTTCATGTGGAGGATCTGTTTCGAAATGGGGTAAAGTTGGTCGACGTCGTTCATACATAAATCCTGGTTTGAACCCCTTAGAAAACAATGAGAAACCCTCAAAAGTAGGAAAAAGAGGAGAAATAGAAGATGACTCAACATGAGTAGGAAAGAAATATTGATTCTCAAAGAAAATAACATTTCTAGAAACACAAAATTTGTTAGAACTTGGATCATAATAAATAAAACTTTTCTGCGAAGTACTATAGCCCATAAAAGCACATCTAATTGACGAAGAGAGAGTTTATAGCGTTGAGAAGGAGGCAGGGGCACAAAACAAACACAATGAAATGTATGAAAACTATGATAGCTGGGATGCTTGTGAAAAAGACGATAATATGGAGACTCAAGATTTAACACTTTAGATGGAAGTCTATCAATCAAATAGACAGTAGTAGAAAAAGCTTCAGCCCAATATTTAGATGGAACAGAGGACTCAATCAATTAAGTACGAGTGACATCTGAAAGATGACGATCTTTACGCTTAGCAACCCCATTTTGTTGTGGCGTATATGGGAAAGAGAGTTGTGATACAATTCCTTTCTCAAGCAAGAAATTATTTTATTAATAAGACATATATTCTCCACTAGAATCAGATCTTAATATTTTGATGCATGGGGAAAATTGAGTTTCAACGTAAGCCAAAAATTTCAGTAATATGTAAACCGGCTATAGTCATCTATGAATGTTACAAAATACTTGAAATGAGCATGAGAAATAACTGGTGAAATGCCCCAAACCTCAACATGAATGAAATCAAAACAATTTGCAGCATGACTACGAAAATTAGGAAAAGGAAGAGTTTTACTTTTGCCTAATTTACAACTAGAACAATCAAAAGAAGTAGCTGAAAATTGATTTTTTTATTTTCCAATAAACCAGAATTGGAAAAATGACACAACACAATAGAACTTGGATGTCCTAGACGTTTATGCCAAACCTCATTCTTAGTAGCGGTAGAAGCAAAAGATAGAACACGAGGAATAGAAAAGCGTATAGGAAACAATCTTCCAACTTTAGGCCCCTTCGCAATTATCGTCTCCGACACCTTATCCTGCACAAGGAAACCATTACGAAAAAAATTCACATCAGAATTGGTATCTACCAATTGGCCAACTCAAATAAGACTAGTGGAGAGCTTTGGTGATACAAAAACATTCTTGAAAGTTTCAGTAATATCTCCAACCTTGGTAATGGGTAAATTACTACCATTTGCAACCCTAATTTGTGTGGGACCATTATACTCACGGATGTTTCTGAGTATATTAGTTGAGTTGGTCATATGATTGGAAGCGCCAGAATCAACAAGCTAAAACTTAGATGTTACCTCATTACCTTGCAGCCCCAAAGCTGAAAATGCTGACAAGATCATTTTTGTACCATTTCAGGAGTAAGAACTTGTCCTACTGAAGACGAGCTAGTGGAACCATTCGCCCTACTATTTTGATGATGTGTGGGATACTCTTTTATAATGTGTCCTTGTTGTTTACAATATTTAGAGAACTTCTTGCCGCAATTGCTAGCAATATGACCATATTTCTTGCAACTGTAGCATTGAGTTCTAGCCATATCATGCCCTTTCCGTTACCTTGAGCTGTAAATGCAACAGTGAAAACATTTCCTTGATGAAAATAATTTTGTGTGAAGAGAAGCTGCTCTCCACGATGTAATTCCCTAAAACTAACATCCAACGAGGGAGATGGATCACAGTTCATCAAGTTGGAGTGAACACTTTCAAAATAAGAAATGTAATTTCAGCAAAAATTGATCTTGCTTGCTTTGTTCATGAATTCCTTGAATGATGGAGAGAGATTCAATAGGTATTTTAGCATAAACGATATCAATAAATTCAACCTATTAAGTTTTGAAATCCAAAGAAATAATCTTAAACAGAGATACCTCCTTGAGAGTACATAGAAATTTCATGCTTTAACTTAAAGCGCCTTGCGCTACGGTCTTGGTTGTAAACCTTTTATAAATAATCCCACATTGCCTCTGCTGTCTTGTTTGGCCTGAGATCAAGAACAATAAGAGGGTCAATTGACCCTAAAATCCATGTCATCACATGAGCATCTTTAACCTTCCATTGACTGAGCTTTGTTTGATCAATAGGAGTAGGATCGCTTCCATCTATATGTCCCAATAATTCATTTCTGGTGACAAATAGTTGGAATTGAAATTTCTAGGAAGAGCAATCTTTTCCTGTGCAACGAACATGGAAGGACTCAAACTGATGTGACGACATGTTCTTGACAAGCTAAGGAAGATAGAAATGCAATGATACAAAATAACCAGAATGACCAAGACTAAGATTCCCATACGCCTAAAATTCAAATATACTTAGGAGTGACTGTTGACTAAAAAACAGAAAGCAGAACTAAAACTTTCAATAAAAATTCTGAAAGGAACAACAAATGAAAGATGCTAAGAATCAAAGAACTGAAAAAGGCTCTAATACCATTTCAGTTTTGCTGAATGAGTGCTCTCAAATGAGAGTTCTTCCATTAAATAAAAAGAATATGTTTTACATGCCTAAAAATCTTCTATATATCCCTAAATATATGCTATCCATAATTGTAATATATCTCTGAAAATATGCTACATTAATCTATGCTATCTCCTATCATCACTACACAATTATTTAGAGTTATTACATAAATATGTACAAATATTTAGAATATGTCAAATCATGCTAATAGAGACGACTAGACATTTTTGTCAACAATTTGCATAAACCGTTCTTTCTCATCCATCGTCATTTTAACTAGTTGTTAATTGGGGCCTGCGTCCCAAATCAATGTTTTAGAAGGCCTTCCAATTTTGTTGCGTGTTTTCAGCCCAATAGATAATTATATGGCATCCATGTAGGTGGTATTTACATAGAGCCGAGGCTAGTTCATAACAATACTCCCATCCTCAATAAGAACCTTGTCCTCAAGGTTCAAGTCAAGAACAATGTTAGTATGTGATCTTGTACAATTCTTGCAACATCTACCAACCTGGAAACAATATAAAGGATTGTCTGCTCATTACCAAAACCCTCGAGTGCAAGCAAGTTCTTCCCAAACCCAATGTAACATCCGGCAATTTGAAATAGCTAAGAAGAGGCTTAGAATTTGAAAATTTTCATTTTTGGAAAGGATTTGAAAATCTGGAAAATTTGGCTAAGTATGGAAATCAGTGATTTTTGGCCAACTTTGAGCAGTCATAACTTCTAGCTCAGGATGAGTTAGGAGTAGTTCCAGTTATGGTTGTGAAGCTTGTGGAGTGATCTTTCCAACGCCGCCGAGTTTGCTCAATTCCGAGTTCGTATGAGCGAGTTATGGCCCTTGAAAGTTGGGCAGTTGACAAGGAAATCCGTCCGGGAATCATTAAGGGCATTTT
>JAJOOE010059655.1:0-35525 GCA_036250405.1 Solanum raphanifolium | reverse complement strand
TCAAAAACTAGCCCGAAGGCTCTTTGGAAATCTCAATTTCCAACCTTGTTTAAATGTAAAAACATTTCTTTAAAACTTCTTTGGGAATACATAGTTCCTTAATAACTTTGAGAAATGAACTCAACCTTATGTTCTTGACTTAACTTGAAACTCTATACTCTTTGCTTGACTTGCAACTTGAGCCTTAAAATGAAGTTAAAACATTCAATAAAGACTCTTGAACAACTTTAAAAACTTGCTCGGACTTACTTCTTAACTTTGCTTCACTTTGATTCAAACTTGCCTTGAATTGAATTATGGATTCAAGGTATATGATCACATGTTTATAGATGAGTTCGGGAGGTTTAAATGTACCTTAGAGTGTTGGAAACAACTATAAAACATAGGTACAATACCAAGGAACATGCATGAGAAGGTATGAAAAGAAAGGGGAAACTTGGCGTCCTTGGCGCTCTGCAAGGCGCGGAGCGCCAGCCCTCAAAGTTCAGAAGGGACCTGCTGGCGCTCTGCTAGGCGTGCCGCCCCAAGGGGGAAAGTTCAAAACCCCTTTTGGGGGGCGCTGGCAGGCGCGACGCACCAACCCCTTGCCTAGAAAACTCGACTTTTTCTCCCTTTTTTTCCAACTCTAAACCACCCTAACTTCAAAGGTTTCAACCCCAACCACTAAGGATCATAAAATCCCTCAACATACAAGAGATTCAACTAAAAAACACAACCAAATCATGTCCCAAATCAACAAGAACTTCAACAACACAATCAACAACATCTACAACACAACCAACAACCTTCAACAAGAACAACCACAAACTTTTCTCAATAATAAAACGAGTTTGGCGTATGGGGGAAAGAACCAACCCAACACTATGAACTCACATACCTAGTAGGGATCACCCCCAACGATATCCACGATGATCTCCTTGCTTGCTATTCTCTTTCTCCTCTTCTTTCTCTTTTCACTCTCAAACCCTAACTCTCACTCTTTAAAATGGGACAAACTGATCTAAAAATCAGTCTAACACAACAATATAACCAAAGGAATTGGTTAGGGAAAAGACCAAAATGCCCTTAAAATTTTCGGACGGATTTCCTGCCAACTGCCCAACTCCCAAAGGGGATAACTCATTCATACGAACTCGGAATCGAGCAAACTCGGTGGCGTTGGAAATATCATTCCACGAACTTCGCAACCATAACTGGAACTACTCCTAAATCATCCTGAACTAGAAGTTATGACTGCTCAAAGTTGGCCAAAAACTCACATTTTTCCCATACTTAACCAAATTTTCCAGATTTTCAAATTCTTTCCAAAAATGACTATTTCCAATACTACACCTCTTCTTATTTAGTTCAAATTTCCGGATGTTACAGTTGTCACGCCTCGAGCCTACACCATGGGGGGGACTAACACTCGAGATCATTGATGTCCCCAAGCGAACCATTGGCCTGGCTTACTTACTCAGCGGAAGACTTAAACATAAGGAATAGTCTCAAAATATAACTCATGCAACAAATTAAGAGATAATAACTTATCCAAAATGGCAACTCAAATCTTAACGTATACAACTGAAAAATGGAAAGACTAAAGAACGATAACTACTCGTCTATGAAACCCGTTAAACAAAGAGGGATGTCGGGACAAGACCCCCAATCATCCTAACAACTGAAATACTAGAAAGCAAAGTAAAAGGCGTCCTCCGAAAGCAAGGAGGCTCACCAACTAACTCTGAGTGCTCAACTGGATCAACGAGGCGCTGGATGTTGATCCTGGTTACCGCATCATAAAATAATGCAAGCCAAATGACATCAGTACATTGAATGTACGAGTATGCGAGGGGAATACTAACATAACATAAGCTTGAAACAAATCTGAAAGAAACACTTATTCGTCCTCGAATGAGCTTACTCTTAGTAGGCTAAGGGCGTAACAACAAATATGCAGTTTAAACACTCAACAAGCACAATGCAATTACAACATGCCAACTTATAAATAAAATGCCAAGAAAGGATTAGTACCTTAATTTGGAACTTCTCCGGATTCGAAGAGATGTGGATATCTCTTCTTCATATCCTATTCAGCTTCCCAAGTAGCTTTTTCAACAAATTGATTTCTCCAAAGAACTTTGACTGATGCTACTTCCTTGGTTCTCAACTTGCGAACTTGGCGATCTAGAATCTGAACCAAAATCTCCTCATAAGACAAGCTATCCTTGATACCAATATCTTCAGTTGGTATGATGAGTGAAGGATCTCACATGCACTTCTTCAACATGGAAACATGAAATACCGGATGAACCATTGTTAACTCTTGAGGTAGCTCTAACTTATAAGCTACATTACCAATCCTCTTGGATATTTTGTAAGGGCCAATATATCGGGGACTAAGCTTCCCTTTCTTACCAAATCCCATAACACCCTTCATGGGTTAAACTTTCAAGTATACCCAATCATCTACTTCAAACTCTAACTCCCTTCTCCTAACATTAGTGTATGATTTCTGACAACTCTGTGTTGTTTTAAACCTTTCTTGAATGACTTTCACTTTCTCCATAGCTTGATGAACTAAGTCTGGTCCTATCAACCTTGCCTCACCCACTTCAAACCATCTAATAGGAGATCTGCATCTTCTCCCATAAAGAGCTTCATAAGAAGCCATTTGGATACTAGAGTGGTAACTATTGTTGTAAGCAAATTCAATAAGAGGTAAGTGATCATCCCAATTACCTTTGAAATCAATCACACAAGCCCTCAACATATCCTCTAAGGTCTGAATAGTGCGCTCTGCTTGACCATCTGTCTGAGAATGAAAAGTAGTACTTAAATTCACCTTTGAACCCAAGCCTTTCTGAAAAGATTTCCAGAAATGGGCAATAAATTGGGCACCACTATCTGAAATAATAAAAAATGGTACCCCATGAAGTCTAACTACCTCTTGAATATACAACTTAGCATAATCTTTTGTTGTATCGGTAGTCTTTACCGGCAAAAGGTGGGCTAATTTTGTCATTCTATCAACAATCACCCAAATAGAATCATGTTGCCTGCGAGACCGTGGTAAACCTGTGATGAAGTCCATATTGATCATCTCCCACTTCTATTCCGGAATCTTTATATTCTGAGCCATACCACCGAGCCTTTGATGCTATACCTTAACTTATTGGCAATTCGGACACTTAGCCACAAACTTTGCAATGCCCTTCTTCATACTACTCCACCAATATACTTCTCTCAAGTCACGATACATTTTTGTGGAACCCGAATGAATGGAATATCTGGAGTTATGAGCTTCTGCCATGATCCTCTCTTGGAGTTCATCCACCCTTGGTACACACAACCTACCTTGATACCTCAATATACCATCTCCCCCTTGTTCAAAAGCCAATACTTTTTGCTTATGAACATTTGCCTTCAATTCAAGCAAAATAGGATCTTTGTCTTGCTTCTCTTTTATTTTTGATACTAATGATGATTTAACCCCATTCATCACCACTACTCCTCGCTTTGTGGAATCCATTAGACGAACTCCCAATCGTGCAAGACTATGCACATCTTTCGCTTACTCTCTATTTTCTTCCTCAACATGGGCGGTACTACCCATAGACAACATGCTTAAAGCATCAGCATCAACATTAGCCTTACCTAGGTGATAAAGAATTCTCATGCCATAATCTTTGAGTAACTCTAACCACATTCGTTGTCTGAGATTAATCTTTTTCTGACTAAACACATACTAAAGACTCTTGTGATCAATGAACACATCCATATGAACACCATAAAGATAATGGCTCCATATTTTCATAACAAATACTACGGCAGCCAACTCTAGATTATGGGTTGGGTAATTCTTCTCATGAACTTTCAACTGTCTGGAGGCATAAGCTATAACTTTGTCATTCTGTATCAACACACAACCCAAACCAACTCTAGACGCATCACAATACACAACAAAACCTTGAGTACCTTCTGGTAAGGTCAAAACTGGGGCAGTAGTCAACCTCTTTTTCAATTCCTGAATGTTTTTCTCACAATCTTCAGACCATTGAAATTTCAATATTTTCTGAGTCAACTTGGTCAAAGGGGATGAAATAGATGAGAACCCCTCTATGAACCTTCCCACCCCAAGAAATTCCTAATATCAGTTGGAGATGTGGGTCTGGGCCAATTCTGCACTGCCTCTATTTTTTAAGTATCAACTTTAATTCCCTCTCCAAACACAATGTGGCCTAAGAATGCCATAGACTTAAGCCAAAACTCACACTTAGAGAACTTGGCTTATAATTCTCTATCCTTTAAAGTTTGGAGAACTATTCTGAGATGACTAGCATGATCTTCTTCATTCCTCGAATAGATTAGTATGTCATCAATTAATACGTTAATAAACATATCTAAATAAGGTTTGAATACTCTATTAATAAGGTCCATGAATGATGCAGGCGCATTGGTCAAACCAAAGGACATGACTAAGAACTCATAATGACCATAACGGGTCCTGAATGCTGTCTTTGGAATATCACATTCCCTTACCCTCAACTAATGGTAGCCTGATCTGAGGTCTATCTTAGAGAAACAAGTAGCACCCTAAAGTTAATCAAAGATATCATCAATTCTCGGAGGAGGGTACTTATTCTTGATGGTAACCTTGTTCAACAGACGGTAGTCTATACACATCCTAAGGAAACCATCCTTCTTCCTCACAAACCAGACCGGAGCGCCCCAAGGTGAGACACTTCGTAAAATAAAACCCTTATCAAGAAGATCTTTCAACTACTCTTTTAGCTCTTTCAACTCTGCTGGATCCATTCTATATGGCGGAATAGATATAGGACGAGTATCTAGAAGAATGTCTATACCAAAGTCTATTTCTCTCTCAGGAGGGACTCCAGGAAGATCATCAGGAAAGACTTCTGGAAATTCTTTTACTACTGAAACTGACTGAATAGGAGATATCTCAACACTAGAGTCATTAACTCGGACTAAGTGATAGACACACCCCTTGGAAACTAACTTTCTCTCCTTAAGGTATGAAATGAAACGACCCATAGGCACTGTTGAACTGCTACTCCACTTTATAAATGGATCATTAGGAATTTGAAACCTAACAACTCGAGTTCTACAATCAATGGAGGCATAACAGGCATAAAGCCAGTCCATACCTAGAATGACATCAAAATATACCATGTCTAACTCAACTAAATCAGCCATGGTTTTCTTGTGATTGATGGAAATGACACAATCAAGATATACTCGTTTAGCTAGAACAGGCTCCCCAACGGGTGTAGAAACACAAAAGGGTTCACAAAGTTTCTCAGGAAGAACATCAAAATTATTTGCAACATAAGGAGTCACAAAATATAAACTTGCTACTGAATCTAGCAAAGCATAAACATCACGAGTAAAGACTTTGATCATACCAGTGACAACATCTGGAGAATTCTCTTGCTCTTGACGACTAGTGATCGCATAAAGGCGGTTTGCTCCTCCACCAGTACCGGAAGTAGCTCCTCTAGGTGCAGCCCTATCTGGTGGAGCAATTGATGATTATTGGGCTCTATTGCCCTGATTCCCATTACCTTGTCGGTTCTTAGGGCCCTCTTTCATGAAGTGACCCTCTTGTCCACACTTGAAACAACATATGGAGCCATCACGACATTTACCTGGGTGGGTTCTACCACACTTAGCACATGCAGGAGACCAATTACCTCTTTGTGCCACACTACCCTGAAGTGCTGTGAATTCTGACTATTGTACTCACCTTTGTTTCTGGGTGCAGGTGCACTAGGAGATGTTGGAGCAGGTCCCTTTTGCTTTTGTTGGAAAGAAGACCGATTTGCATTATTTCTCTGCTGCCCGGACTCATTCCCTGTCTTAGCTTTCTTGCTTCTAAACTCCTCTCTATCCCTCAACTTTTCTTCCTCAACCTGCTGCACTTATACCATCAACCTTGCTATATCCATGTCACCTATTAACATCGCAGCCTTACCTTCCTTACTAAACAGACGAGATAACCCACCAACATATAGACTCATCCTGCTTCTAATAGCCGCAACCATCTCCGGAGCATAAAGGGAAAGTTGGGTGAACTTCAAGTTGTACTCATAAACACTTAGTGAATCCTACTTAAGGGTGAGAAACTCTCGTACCTTGGCCTCTATCAGTTCTCAGGGAAAGAAACGCCCCAAGAAGGCCTCCTCAAAACAAGACCAACTCACAGGTGGTGCTCCCTCAGCTCTACCCTTCTTCCACTGGTCAAACCAAGTCCTAGAAACATTCTTCAGTTGATATGTAGCTAGTTCTACTTGCTCAGCATCGGCAACGTGCATAACCTCAAATACCTTTTCAGTTCCTCAACAAAACTCTTCGGATCCTCAATAGTGCTTGAACCAGTGGAACTTGGAGGATTCATCCTTAAGAACTCTCAAATTCTCGAAGTATCAGCCACTTCTTGTCTAGCTCCTCTTTGTTTCCAAACCTGGTTAGTCACAGCATGACTTAACATTCAAATTGCTTTCCTGAATTCAACATTCGTGACTTCTCCTTAGCGTTGCACTTCAGGTGCATTAGGTACCCCTTGCTCCTCAACGTTCCTCCTAGCAGGATGACCTCTGACATCTCTTCGTGGAGGCATGATTAACTGAAAGACACGCGCAAGCACGATTTAGAAGAAACTTTTTAGAGATCAAACTCTAACGCACGACATGAGTGTGAAAGAAGTGAGGTAATTTCCTAAGTGTTGCAGCCTCCTAATTATAGATGTGGCGTGCTTCACACTGATAACTACGATGCTACATACACAGCTTCATAGACTCCATAGGACTCCTGAACTCTATGCTCTGATACAAAGTTTGTCACGCCCCTAGCCTATACCTTGGGCGGGACTAGCACTCAAGAACCATTATTGGCCACAAACGAATCCTTGGCCTGACTTACTTACTCATGGAAGACTTAAACATAAGGAATAGTCTCAAGATATAACTCATGCTATAACTTAAGAGATAACAACATATACAAAATGGCAACTCAAGTCTTAAGGTATACAATGGAAAATGGAAAGACTAAAGAACTATAACTACTCGTCTACGAAACCCGTTAAACAAAGAGGGATGTCGGGACAAGACCCCCAATCATCCTAACAACTGAAATACTAGAAAGCAAAGTAAAAGGAGTCCTCCGGAAGCAAGGAGGCTCACCAACTAACTCTGAGTGCTCAACTGGATCAACGAGACGCTGGATGTTGATCCTAGTTACCGCATCATAAAACAATGCAGGCCAAATGGCATCAGTACATTGAATGTACGAGTATGAGAGGGGAATACTAACATAACATAAGCTTGAAACGAATCTGAAAGAAACACTTATCTTGGCTTTACTCAATTCATGAACAACTTAACTCAATTGCAAAGTATATAACAACAATAGGATGCAGTTATACAAATCATTTAAAATAGTAGGTAGCAATTCAATTTGTTAAAGAAATGTAATAACAACTCAATTTACTCATATAATAAAGTAATATAATTACTGTGGGAGTTTCTCTAACCGAAAACCACCACTATGATCCTAAGTGGTAATACAACGTCTTGCCCACAGTGCCAGAACTGTCCTATACTTTGCCATCAAATAGAAAGTCTTAACTAAGTGGAACCACTAGTATATGCTAAAAATCACTAAGGAATCATCTAAAAATATTATCATTTTCTACCCATGATGGCTATATGGTTTATGGAGACTTGAATTATTATGAACTTGCGTCCCCATATCGGTGCTCAATACTACTCCCAAAATATACTTATCTCAGATGTTTTTAAAACAAATACTCTTTCTTTGGTTTGAGATAATTTCTCAAAACTTAGCGTAAAAGCTCTCTTGGAAATCGGTGTTTCCTTTCTTGCTCAAATGTGAAAACATTTTAACTTTTGAGAATACTTAGTTCCTGTATAATCTTTGAAGAAATGAACTTTACTCTTACTCTTTACTCAACTCAAAGCTTAAGTCTTAAAACAAAGTTAAAACGTTTGTAAAAGACTTTTGGAAAACTCTATAAACTTCTCTTGACTTGATTCTTAACTTCTTACCTTTCCTTGAATTGAATTATGGATTCAAGGTTCATGATCTCATGTTTATGGATGATTTCATGATGTTTAGATGTACCTTAGAGTATTGGAATCAACTAGGAAACATAGGTACGTTGCTATGGAACTAATACGGAAAGAAGGGGGAAGAAAGGGAAGAACTGGTGTCCCTAGCGCTCTCAGAGGCAAGGGGCACCAAAGGGTGAATTTCAAGGGCTGGGTTGCGGCGCTCTGGCTGGGGCGGCCCCCAGGCCCCTGCCCAGGTGCACTCCAACTTTTCTTGCTCGATTTCAACTCTAAACTCCTTATTTTAACTTGGTTCTTTGCCCAAACACTTAGAATCGACTATATTCTCAATATACATAAGATTCTACTTGATATCACACCTAATTGCATGAATCAAACTCAAGAAACTTCAGCAACAAGAACCCACAAGATTTCAAACGAATTTCATTATGAACTCATAAGATTTGCTTTCAAAACAAGAAAAATTCGCTTAATTGAATCATGATTGGCGCGTGGGTTAACTGACCCAACGCTATGTGATCTCACATACTTCGTAGGGATCACCCCTTGACGAAATTCACGACCTTAGCCTCAAGATTTGGCGATTTTCTTACTTCTTCTCTTCTTTACTCTTCTCTCAAAACAACTTAGTTTTCAAAATCGTAAACTGACCAAGTTCAGTTTAGACCCCAATTAAACTCCTAAAATGAAATAATACAATTGGGTAAGGAAAATACTAAACTACCCTTCCAAAATCCGGATTAGACTTTCCTTATTTGAACTGCTCAACTTCAAAGTAGCATATCTTACTCATACGAACTCAGAATCATACAAACTTGGCGGCGTTAGAAAGATAATTCCAAGATCTTTCTTATAGTATCTGTAAGCACACCTAACTCATCCTGAGCTAGTAGTTATAGTCATTTTCAGTTGACCAAAAACTCAAACTTAACTTAACTTGAAAAATTTCCAGATTTTCATTCTTTCCAAAAATTACTCTTTCTAATTCTAGCTCTTTCTAGTTACGAGGTGTTACAATATCTCCCCCTTTGGAACATTCATCCACGAATGAGCTTACTCTTAGTAGGCTAAGGGCGTAACAACAAATATGCAGTTTAAACACTCAACAAGCACAATGCAATTACAACATGCCAACTTATAAATAAAATGCCAAGAAAGGATTAGTACCTTAATTTGGAACTTCTCCGGATTCGAAGAGATGTGGATATCTCTTCTTCATATCCTATTCAGCTTCCCAAGTAGCTTTTTCAACAAATTGATTTCTCCAAAGAACTTTGTCTGATGCTACTTCCTTGGTTCTCAACTTGCGAACTTGGCGATCTAGAATCTGAACCGAAATCTCCTCATAAGACAAGCTATCCTTGATACCAATATCTTCAGTTGGTATGATAAGTGAAGGATCTCCCATGCACTTCTTCAACATGGAAACATGAAATACCGGATGAACCATTGTTAACACTTGAGGTAGCTCTAACTTATAAGCTACATTACCAATCCTCTTGGATATTCTATAAGGGTCAATATATCGGGGACTAAGCTTCCCTTTCTTACCTAATCCCATAACACCCTTTATGGGTGAAACTTTCAAGTATACCCAATCATCTACTTCAAACTCTAACTCCCTTCTCCTAACATTAGTGTATGATTTCTGACAACTCTGTGCTGTTTTCAACCTTTCTTGAATGACTTTCACTTTCTCCATAGCTTGATGAACTAAGTCTGGTCGTATCAACCTTGCCTCACCCACTTCAAACCATCTAATAGGAGATCTACATCTTCTCCCATAAAGAGCTTCATAAGGAGCCATTTGTATACTAGAGTGGTAACTATTGTTGTAAGCAAATTCAATAAGTGGTAAGTGATCATCCCAATTACCTTTGAAATCAATCACACAAGCCCTCAACATATCCTCTAAGGTCTGAATAGTGCGCTCTGCTTGACCATCTGTTTGAGGATGAAAAGCAGCACTTAAGTTCACCTTTGAACCCAAGCCTTTCTGAAAAGATTTCCAGAAATGTGCAATAAATTGGGCACCACTATCTGAAATAATAAAAAATGGTACCCCATGAAGTCTAACTACCTCTTGAATATACAACTTAGCATAATCCTTTGTTGTATGGGTAGTCTTTACCGACAAAAGGTGGGCTGATTTTGTCATTCTATCAACAATCACCCAAATATAATCATGTTCCCTGCGAGACCATGGTAAACCTGTGTGAAGTCCATATTGATCATCTCCCACTTCTATTCCAGAATATCTATATTCTGAGCCATACCACCGAGGCTTTGATGCTCTACCTTAACTTATTGGTAATTCGGACACTTAGCCACAAACTTTGCAATGCCCTTCTTCATACTACTCCACCAATATACTTCTCTCAAGTCACGATAAATTTTTGTGGAACCCGGATGAATGGAATATCTGGAGCTATAAGCTTCCTCCATGATCCTCTCTTGGAGTTCATTCACCCTTGATACACACAACCTACCTTGATAACTCAATATACCATCTCCCCCTTGTTCAAAAGCCAATACTTTTTGCTTATGAACATTTGCCTTCAATTCAAGCAAAATAGGATCTTGGTCTTGCTTCTATTTTACTTCTGATGCTAATGATGATTTAACCCCATTCATCACCACTACTCCTCGCTTTGTGGAATCCATTAGACGAACTCCCAATCGTGCAAGACTATGCACATCTTTCGCTTACTCTCTATTTTCTTCCTCAACATGGGCGGTACTACCCATAGACAACCTGCTTAAAGCATCAACAACAACATTAGCCTTACCTGGGTGATAAAGAATTCTCATGTCATAATCCTTGAGTAACTCTAACCACATTCGTTGTCTGAGATTAAGCTTTTTCTGACTAAACACATACTAAAGACTCTTGTGATCAGTGAACACATCCACATGAACACCATAAAGATAATGGCGCCATATTTTCATAACAAATACTACGGCAGCCAACTCTAGATTATGAGTTCGGTAATTCTTCTCATGAACTTTCAACTGTCTGGAGGCATAAGCTATAACTTTGTCATTTTGTATCAACACACAACCCAAACCAACTCTAGACGCATCACAATACACAACAAAACCTTGAGTACCTTCTGGTAAGGTCAAAACTGGGGCAGTAGTCAACCTCCTTTTCAATTCCTAAAAGCTTTTCTCACAAGCTTCAGACCATTAAAATTTCAATATTTTCTGAGTCAACTTGGTCAAAGGGGATGAAATAGATGAGAACCCCTCTATGAACCTTCCCACCCCAAGAAATTCCTAATATCAGTTGGAGATGTGGGTCTGGGCCAATTCTTCACTGCCTCTATTTTTTGAGTATCAACTTTAATTCCCTCTCCAGACATAATGTGGCCTAAGAATGCCATAGACTTAAGCCAAAACTCATACTTAGAGAACTTGGCTTATATTTCTCTATCCTTTAAAGTTTGGAGAACTATTCTGAGATGACTAGCATGATCTTCTTCATTCCTCGAATAGATTAGTATGTCATCAATTAATACGATAATAAACATATCTAAATAAGGTTTAAATACTCTATTCATAATGTCCATGAATGATGCAAGAGCATTGATCAAACCAAAGGACATGACTAGGAACTCATAATGACCATAACGGGTCGTGAAAGCTGTCTTTGGAATATCTCATTCCTTACCCTCAACTGATGGTAGCCTGATCTGAGGTCTATCTTAGAGAAACAAGTAGCACCCTAAAGTTAATCGAAGATATCATCAATTCTCGGAATAGGGTACTTATTCCGGAGCATATCGGGAAAGTTGGGTGAACTTCAAGTTGTACTCATGAACACTTAGTGAATCCTGCTTAAGGGTGAGAAACTCTCGTACCTTGGTCTCTTTCAGTTCTCAGGGAAATAAACGCCCCAAGAAGGCCTCCTCAAAACAACACCAACTCATATGTGGTGCTCCCTCAGCTCTACCCTTATTCCACTGGTCAAACCAAGTCCTAGAAATATTTTTCAGTTGATATGTAGCTAGTTTTACTTGCTCAGCATCGGCAACGTGCATAACCTCAAATACCTTTTCAGTTCCTCAACAAAACTCTTCGGATCCTCAATAGTGCTTGAACCAGTGGAACTTGGAGGATTCATCCTTAAGAACTCTCGAATTCTCGAAGTATCAACCACTTCCTGTCTAGCTCCTCTTTGTTTCCCAACCAGGTTAGTCACAGCATGGCTTAACATTCAAATTTCTTTCCTGAATTCAACATTCGTGACTTCTCCTTAGGGTTGCACTTCAGATGCAGCTCCTCAACGTTCCTCCTAGCAGGACGACCTTTGACATCTCTTCGTGGAGGCATGATTAACTGAAATACACGCACAAGCATGAATTAGAAGAAACTTTTTATAGATCAAACTCTAATGCACGACATGAGTGTGAAAGAAGTGAGGTAATTTCCTAAGTGTTGCAGCCTCCTAATTGTAGATGTGGCGCGCTTCACACCAATAACTACGATGCTACATACACAACTTCATAGACTCCATAGGACTCCTGAACTCTATGCTCTGATACAAAGTTTGTCACGCCCCTAGCCTATACCTTGGGCGAGACTAGCACTCAAGAACCATTATTGGCCACAAACGAACCCTTGGCCTGGCTTACTTACTCAAGGAAGACTTAAACATAAGGAATAGTCTCAAGATATAACTCATGCGATAACTTATGAGATAATAACTTATCCTAAATGGCAACTCAAGTCTTAACGTATACAATTGAAAATGGAAAGACTAAAGAACTATAACTACTCGTCTATGAAACCCATTAAACAAAGAGGGATGTCGGGACAAGACCCCCGATCATCCTAACAACTGAAATACTAGAAAGCAAAGTAAAAGGAGTCCTCCGGAAGCAAGGAGGCTCACCAACTAACTCTGAGTGCTCAACTGGATCAATGAGGCGATGGATGTTGATCCTGGTTACCTGTGTCTGCATCATAAAACAATACAGGCCAAATGGCATCAGTACATTGAATGTACGAGTATGCGAGGGGAATACTAACATAACATAAGTTTGAAACTAATCTGAAAGAAACACTTATCTTGGCTTTACTCATTTCATGAACAACTTAACTCAATTGCAAAGTACACAACAACAATAGGATGCAGTTATACAAATCATTTAAAATAGTAGGTAGCAATTCAATTTATTAAATAAATGCAATAACAACTCAATTTACTCATATAATAAAGTAATATAATTACTGTGGGAGTTTCTCCAACCGACAACCACCACTATGAGCCTAAGTGGTAATACAACGTCTTGCCCACGGTGCCAGAACTGTCCTATACTTTGCCATCATATAGAACACCTTAACTAAGTGGATCCACTAGTATATGCTAAAAGTCACTAAGGAATCATCTAAAAATATTATCATTTTCTACCCATTATGGCTACATGGTTTATGGAGACTTGAATTATTATGAACTCGCGTCCCCATATCGGTGCTCAATACTACTTCCAAAATATACTCATCTCATATGCTTTTAAAACAAATACTCTTTCTTTTGTTTGAGATAATTATTCAAAACTTAGCATAAAAGCTCTCTTGGAAATCGGTGTTTCCTTTCTTGCTCAAATGTGAAAACATTTTAACTCTTGGGAATATTTAGTTCCCGTATAATCTGTGAAGAAATGAACTTTACTCTTAATCTTTACTCAACTCAAAGATTAAGTCTTAAAACAAAGTTAAAACGTTTGTAAAAAAGATTTTTGGAAAACTCTATTAACTTCTCTAATTTGATTCTTAACTTCTTAACTTTCCTTGAATTGAATTATGGATTCAAGATTCATGATCTCATGTTTATGGATGATTTCATGATATTTAGATGTACCTTATAGTATTGGGATCAACTAGAAACATAGGTACGTTTCTAAGGAACTAGTACGGAAAGAAGGGGGAAGAATGAGAATAATTGGCGTCCCAGGCGCTCTGAGAGGAGCGGGGTGCCAGAGGGTGAAATTCAGGGGGAGGGTTGGGGCGCTTAAGCTGGCGCGGCACCCCATAGCCCAAACTTCAGAGCCCCTTTTGGGGCGCTCTGGCTGGGGCGGCGCCCCAGGTCCCTGCCCAGGTGCACTCTAACTTTTCTTGCTCGTTTTTCAACTCTAAACCCCCTATTTCAACTTGATTTTTTCCCCAAACACTTAGAATCGACTATATCCTCATTATACATAAGATTATACTCGAAATCACACCTAATTGCATGAATCAAACTCAAGAAACTTCAACAACAAGAACCTACAAGATTTCAAACGAATTTCATCAAGAACTCATAAGATTTGCTTTCAAAACAATACAACTTCGTTGAATTGAATCATGATAGGAGCATGGGTGAACTAACCCAACGCTATGTGATCTCACATAATTCATAGGGATCACCCCTTGACGAAATCCATGACCTTAGCTTCAAGATTTGGCGATTTCCTTGCTTCTTCTTCTCTTTTTTTCTCTTCTCTCACAACCCTAACTTAGTTTTCAAAAGCGTAAACTGACAAAGTTCAGTTTAGACCCCAATTAAACTCCTAAAAATGAAATAAAACAATTGGGTAAGGAAAAGACTAAACTACCCTTCCAAAATCCGAATTAGACTTTCCTTATTTGAACAGCCCAACTTCAAAAAGGCATATCTCACTCATACGAACTCGGAATCGCGCATACTTGGCGGTGTTAAAAATAAAATTCCAATATATTTCCTATGGTATCTGGAAGCACACCTAAATCTTTCTGAGTTATGAGTTATGGTTGTTTGAAGTTGACCAAAAACTCAAATTTAACTTAACTTAACAAATTTCTAGATTTTCATTCTTTCCATAAATGAATCTTTCTAATTCTAGCTCTTTCTAGTTACAAGGTGTTACATATGAGGATTTCACTAGTGGGTTACTTTCATCCACTTGTTCAGACCTAGGGTTTCTAAAACCTTGGAGTTTTGTGGTGATTTAGTTGTTGTAGTATCCTTAATCGAAAAAAAATGTTTTCTTGGAAAGTTTGCTTAATTCCTTGTATGAAACTCAAAACCCTAGTTTGTGTAGATTCTCTTAATTCATGAATTACACTTGCTAGGTAATTTAAACAGATAATCATGCTCCAGATTTTGAATGTCACATTATCAGTATATAAATGTTGCATTCTCAGATTTGCATGTCAGTATTTTGAGCTATTCAATATTTCAGTCATATACATATTCAGTTGGGAGTAGACTTAGTACCGAGTTGGACTAGGATTTAGCATACCCTCATAGTTCCAAAATTATGTGCCCCTATAGAAGTATAAGTCCCCCATGTTGGGCATCAGATTTAGTGATCACACCAATCATGCCTTTATACCCCTGGTAAGGTATATTGGGTCCTCTCGATGGGGGGTATACATCAGACTCCACATTTAGCACACGTGGTTTTATGTTGGTTAATAGTAGCTCTGATAGTCAGACTCTCAGTGCATTTGACCAGGTTTTTTTCAGTATATACTTCAACATTCAGTTCAACATGTTGTTTTCATGATTAGTACTTGGTCATTGCATACAATTTAGCTTTTCAGTTATGTTTCAGTATTTACATTTTGCTCAATTATGCTTTGTTCAGCTTATATATATTTGTTTAGCTTAGTATTTATATCATGCATGCTCAGTACATTCCAAGAACTAACACATACTCTGCACTATATCCTTTCATGATGTCGGTTCAATACTCAGTATCCAAATCACGCTTAGATCAATTTTTGGTCCGCATTCAGCATCTTCAGTGGTGAGTTCTTATATTTCGAGGACAATAGACATGCTTTCATTTTAGTCTTTACTTTCAGTTTTCAGTTTTGTTAGAGTTAGCTGGGGGCATGTCCCAACAACTCAACTCAGTTAGAGGCTTTTCAAATATAGTAGTAGAATTAGCTTGAACTGTTAGGTTTATCTTTCAATTGTTATTAAACTTATAGTACGATTTATACATTAAGACTAGTTGGGGTTTCCCATTTTCCAGTTATCTATTGTTTTAGCTTCCATATATTATATGTCTTAATCCGTTATTCTTAGTATTCTTGATATGTCAAACACAGGGTTAGCTTGGGGTCACTCGTGATCCTAGGTCCTGTGTTATGTCGTCAAGGGGGTAGCCTCGAGGCATGACCATCTCTGTATCAGAGCATTAGGTTCAAGAGTTCTAGGATGTCTCAAAGCCTCACTAAGCAGAGTCTTTTTCATGGGTGCAAAGTTCTTTACATCTATGAGAGGGAGGTTACGAAGTGTTTTAAGAAAAACATCACTTTCTTTGTTATGCTTATCGTGTGTGGGTATGATCCAACTTCTCCTTTCTAATCCGTCATTATGCGTTTCAGATCATGCCTCTTCATAGAGCTAACACACGGAATGCTAATGCACACAATGCTAATACAGTTCCTCCAGTCCCGAACCATGAGGTTATGAATGAAGGATTTTGGAAGGTGATGCAGCTCTTGACTTAGAGTGTAGTCAATTAGAATAATTAGCAAGTCCAATTCCTACTAACACAAATAGTGGACCAACTGCAGCTAGGGTTTGAGACTTCGTTCGGATGAATCCGCCAGATTTTCTAGGGTCAAAGGTTGGTGAGGACCCACAGAACTTTATTGATGAGGTTAAGAAAATTCTTGGAGTAATGCAAGTGACTGGAACTGAGAGTGTTGAGTTGGCATCCTACTAACTTAAGGATATGGATCATATTTGGTTCACTTAGTGGAAAGATAACAGAGGTGTAGATGCAGCTCCTGTGACTTGGGATTATTTTACTGGAGCTTTCCTAGACAGGTTCTTCCCAAGGGAATGGAGAGAAGCTAAGGCACAAGAGTTTATGAAATTGAAGCAGGGTTTTATGTCGGTCCAAGAGTACGGGCTGAAGTTCACCTAGCTCTCCAGGTATGCTCCACATATGTTGCCGATCCAAGGGCACAAATGAGTAAGTTCGTGTTTGGGGTATCCGATCTGGTGAAGACTGAGTGCAGGAATGTTATGCTTCTAGGGGATATGGATAGCTCCAAACTAATGACTCATGCTCAACAGGTTGAGGGAGATAAGCTTAGGGAATTAACTAAGGACAGCAAAAAGGCCAGAATAGAAAATTATGAGTACTCACAGCAAAAGTCAGACGGTCGAAATCGCTCGCAATTTCACCAGAGGGCTACAACCCCAGTACTTCATCAGCTAGTGCTCCATCCCCCAGGTTTCGACAAGATCAGAAAGGTAGGGCATCAGGATCTAAGTCTCAAGGGAGTGCTTCAAGTAACAGGACTTACCCAACTTGTCCAAAGTGTGGTAAGAACCATCCGAGCGAGTGTCTTGCAGTCAAGGAAGAGTGCTTTGGGTATGGTCACTCTCGCCATAGGTTAAAGGATTTCCCTTCTGCCAGACAGGGGTAAGGAGGTAAGAACAATAGGGTTCAGTTTAGAGCTACAGCAGCACCAGTAGGTTGCCCAACTCAGCAGGGTGCTTCATCTGGTACAGGTGACATTATTTGTCGTATTATGTTTAGAATATAGTTGATCAATTATAATTAAATAATAAAAATACAAAGTATTTTATATTCATTAATTTGGTGTAAATACACTTAAAAAGAATTTCCCTAAAAGAAACTATTAGTCAAACTATAATTGTAGTTTAAATGGTTAGTTTGAATGTTATTATGTTTTTTTCCTAAAATAACTGCTAGTCAAACTTCTGTATTACTACGATACAATCCCTCTAATCAAAACCACCAAACACAGCTTAAAGAAAAAAAAATTAATTCCCAAGATTTAGCTATATGATATATTGTAATATATAATGGCCTATTAACTTGGTCACTCCTATCCCTTCTGCCCCCACCTCCACTATATATATCCCTCTCTCCCTAAAGTTTTTATCAAGTAAACACAAGACCCCATTCTCCCATTTCTAATATCTCATTGATTTTATTCAATGGAAACAATGAAGAAAATGAGTATGATCAAGCGTCGATGGAATCCTGAAGAGGACGAACTATTGCAGAAGCTAGTAAAGGAACATGGAGCAGAGAACTGGTCTCTTATTGGCCAATTGATTTTGAGTAGATCTGGAAAATCATGTAGGTTCCGGTGGTGTAATCAGCTTAATCCTCAAATGGAGCATCGACCTTTTACTCTTGAAGAAGATAATACTATTATCAGAGCTCATGCCAAATTGGGTAACCGATGGGCTAAGATATCCCGTTTGTTACCAGGTCGAACAGATAATGCAATAAAAAATCATTGGAATACCACCCTTAAACGGAAGCGCCCTTCGATGTCAGGAGATTTGACATTGGAAAATCCTCAGCCTCCATTGAAGAAATCATTCAGTATCGAGGCGGGTAAAAATTCAAGCAGTCTATATAGATCTGATCTGATCAATTTGGGCTTTGATAGGTTCCCTCAGTTGTGTCTGTATCCACACATTACCTCCACCGAATCGAATTTTACCTCTTTTAGTATTTTCACCCGTAATACCCGATCCATTAATATCGTTGAGTCCACATGGATCTGATTTAAGCAATTTTGGTTTATCTAGGTGCCCTCAGTTGAGCCTTTATCCGCCAATTGCCTCACTAGGTGAAATTTTGCCTATTTTATCTGTTTCACCAGTAATGCATGAACCATCAACATCTCTGAGTCTATGCACATCTAATATGAACAATTTTGATTTATCTATAGGTTACCTCAATTGAGTCTTTATCCGCCTAATGCCCCATTAGGTGAAATTTTGACTCTTTCATCAGTTGAACCAGGAATACCTGATCCATCAACACATTTGAGTCTCTCTTTACCTGGATTCAGATCTACCAAGGATTTGAATCTAGTGAATCGAATCGAGAAAATAGGTCAGCTGGCACCTATATCGGTATCTAAACCCACTTCGTCAAATTTTATGGCCCAAATTTCAATAACTCAGAGTGGAAATGTTGGTCACAAGTACAGAGAAAGAGTTGTTGAGTCAAGAATTTTTGATAGTTTGCAAGATATGATACGAAAAGAAGTTAAATATTAAATGTATGAGCTTAAGACTGGAAGTGCTTCACTGAACACATAAGCAATAAGGGATGCTATTGTTAACAAAATTGCCGTTAGTAGAGATTGAGTAAATGTTGAATGAGGAAAAGGAAAAATCGAGATATCATAGTTATTATTTTCTTTAAACTTAAGTTGATGTTTTTATAGTATCTTATTAGAATTTTTTTACGAATGTAGGAGAAAATAAGAGAAAATATCTATATTCATAGAAGTGTATGGAAGCCCCAATCACCCTCAACCTCAAAAAGTAGAAAGAAAATAGAATTGAATATGGATTTTCAATTATTATTTTTGATGAAATCAATCATTTTTATAATATTGGAGGTGTTTTTATTAATACAGTTTTTCCTTTGATCCTTTTTATATTTAAATTTAATCATTAAACTAATCATTTTAAGTTTTTGATTAACTAATTGTTATCTGAGGTGGTATGAAAAATAATTAATAGGTGGTTTGTTTTTGGTTTTCTCGAGTGATAACCATTTTAAAATTGATGATGTTTTTTTATTTAGAAATAATTTAATTTTATAAATTTTGTCAGTATTTTACCATTAAATTGATCTGCACTCACACACTAGTGTTAATACCTAATTAAGTTTAATTAACTATATAAGATAAATAAAAATATATTGGATGACTTATTTTAATAAATAATTAAAAATACAATAAATATTAATTATAATAGACAAATGAGTGAGACTTATTTTACTAGGATGTTCAACTTGATTCTGAACAGCGTATAACTATTTTTTTATGGAGAGATGGATGATCTGGAATTAACCACACTTTTTTTGGTCATGTCGTGCATTTTTTTATACCATATATCAAACATATAAGTCTCATATGATTTATGCATAATTTGGTGGAATTAATCATCATTGACAAAATATAATTTTTTACTATGCTTTTTTATTTGAATCTTCATATGGTTATTCTTGACATTTTTAAAGTTAATGGAAAGTATTACCCCACATATCATAACTAACGAAGCTCGAGCAGTGGAAACTGTCAGTAGAGAAATGACGTCGAGCATGAGACATAAATTTTGCTAGTGACATACCTCGTAATACCCCATCTCATTTGAACTCACTCGAAAATCACAAAGTTTCATTATTATTTTAACAGATGCATTTCTGAATGTAATTCTATATGAAGAAGCATGAAAGATGATGATTATAATATACAATATTGAAGAACACGGTTGGTTGAATAATTTTATAATATTCAACGCATGTAGTCAACAACTTTTAATAATCATGTGCTTAGTGCTAGATGAAAAAAGACATCTCAAAGTACTAATCATGTACTAAATGGATTTGGACATTAAAGCACGGTAAAGCCCCAAAAGTTTCGAAGTTCATATTAAAACCTTGAAAAGTTTAGAATTTTCTATGTTTTATGGACAACATCTAAGGTCCATAAAAGGAACCACGGACCATAGATGAGATCCATAGACCAACTTCAGAAAATTTAAGAATTTGGTATGAGAATTATGAGTATTGTTTCTGGGTCATAAAAGCTTTTATAGATCATAGACGAGGTTTGTAGATCAATTTTTAGAAACACGAAATCTACCCTGAGTTTTAAGGGCATGTTATATGGGTCGTAGAATATTTACAAATAGTGGTTTGGTCCGCTGATCAAAGTCCTGAAACTCAAAAGTTAGCCTGATTCTTAAGGATACATTTTATGGCTCGTAGATTAATCTATGGACCGTAGTGTGATGACCTAACCCAGTCGTTATAAGTAGGCCAATAGTGAAGAGTTGGGGCAAGAAAACTTTTTGCGTAGTGGCTTAAATTTTTTTGGCTAGGTCTTCCTTAGATGGAATATGGGCTAGGTGAGGTCTACGGCCATCTAGGAATGGATGGGGTGTAATGTTGATGTTTTGTTGAGATTTACTTGTACCAAGGCATTAAGGAGTCTATAGGGGCTTTCAGAATCAAATTTGGTAGGTAGAACTCCTGAAATTGATATGGGCGTGGAAGGTATTTGTTGAAACGTCAAGGGAATAGGTTGTGTTCTAAAAATTATTTTTTTGGACTTTTGAAGCTCTAATGTTCCATCGAGCCTACTATAGAGGGAGGGATCCCGCTATAGCGACGCTCAAACTGCTATAGCGGGGCAAAAGGGGTTTCAGTGCAAAAGCTGCCCATAAACCCCTATTTTCTGCGCTGTGTCCTTAGACTTGGGACGGGGAACTTTGGGTTCTTTGGACTTAATTTTTTATGGAAATCATCGGTAGAGGTAAGATTATTACTCCCAACCTTTAACATTTATTTTTAATCCTTATAATCTAGGTTATTGAGGGTTTTGACATGATTCCATAGTGAAAAAGCCCTATGTTGGGGAAATTGATTATACATTGGCTTGGGGTTAGGATTGGGTTGTATTTTGGGAATTATTAGGCCATTGTTCGATGGAATGTTGTGTTTATTTGTTATGTTAGACCAAGAACAAGCTAAAGAGTCACAAATGGTTCAAGATTTGAGATCATACTTCTATAGTAGAAGTTTGGCGCCCATGTAAGCTAGGTTTTCTTAATTGAGTAGTTAGATAAGTTTTCTATTACATGGTATTTTGTAGATTGACAGGAGGTTTCATACCTAGGCCTTCAAGCAAGGAATTTGGATAGTTAAAGGTTGTTGTTTATTGATGTTAGGATGGGAAAATATAATGACTAGGGGTGGTTCTCTAGTTTATGATTGTTAATCTTGAGTTTCCTTATTGGGGTGATTTGGTGTTAATTGTAAGGTCAAGTGCTATGAAATTGATGGTTTATAGCCATTTCTAGGACTTGTGGTAATCGAGAAAACAAATGTGTGTTCATGAAAAAGGGTCCAGTGTTGGGCTATTGGTATATGCATATAGGTGATGGTTGTGTATTTTTAGTTTATGTATATATGCATGTCTACTACTTAGTAGTTTCATTTGTGCAATGCACGATAGAGAGACATATGAAATGACATCATGTAGATAATCTCATGCAATGAACTTATTATGTTGACTTGTGGTTTCCAAGTGGTATTATTCATTGTGCTATGTGATTGTGCATAATTATTTGTGATTGTTGGTTGGTTTGAGTACCACACTGGAACACTAACTATGAATGACTCGGGTACCACACTGGTATACTAGTGGTTTGGGTTCCATGAGAGGACCAGGTATATAATTATTATTCTATGAGAGGACCGAGAATTTACATTTGATATCATGTTAGACATGTTTCAGAAATTTGTTGATTCTAGGTACTTTTTGATTTCATGATATTGTGACTGGGAGTCTATGTGTTCATAATTGTTGTTATATGTGATTGGCATGTGTTTATGGGTATTGGGGTTGTGCATATGAATCCAAGGTGAGGACTTGGAGTTTGGGCTATATTATACTTGTGGTTATAATTGTTTAAACTATTGCGTTGAATTTATAGGGACTCAATGCTTTAATTGCTTCTAAATAGTGTCTCTATTTATCATGATGTTATTGGTTTACTAAAATAATGGCTTTAAGTTAGACAGATGACTGGGGTTTAGTGTATGGTTAAGTGATGTGATTGGTCATGGTTGTTTAGTATTTTTTAGAACTTATTTGATAATAGGGATGTGAGTCAAGGGGGATGAGTTGGTATAAGGTGCTAATTTTATGTATTGTTCCAAAAGGGCCAGTAAGTTGGTTGGTAGGGCTAGTGATGGCCTTGTGTTCATGAATATTATGTGGTGGAAGGTATAGGCTATGATTTGACATTAGTGGTGGTCTTGTATTCGGGAATATCTATGTGATAGTAGGGTTAGGTTATGATCTGATATAAGAGTGACATCACAGGTAGGCTTGGGAAGCCTTAGAGAGATATCACAGGTAGGCTTGAGAAGCCTTAGAGAGATATCACATGTAGGCTTGGGAAGTTTTAGGGTGACATCAAAGGTAGGCTTGGAAAGCCTTAAGGTGACATAAAAGGTAAGCTTAGGAAGCATCAGAGTTTGTAGCATAATAAGGTAGGAGGGTGGGTTCAAATGTACTAGTTTATAGGTATTATACTAAGGATAGTGAAAGCATGTTGATAGATACTCGGGTAGGTGTAACTTTCATATTGCATAATTTTTATTTTTATATTCATTATATTATATAGTAGATTTGGGTCGACTGATGATGTCTACCAGTACATGTTGATTGTACTGATACTACTCTTACTATGTCACATAACATAGTCTGGTTGTAGGAATTCAGTTTATGTTTCATAGGTGATTATGATGATGATCTCCGACAGCTTCTACTCATATTTCCTTATGGTGAGATCTAGTCTTATTTCTTTTATAATAGTACTCTTATAAGCTTTTGTACCTATTTAGACTAAATCCTTAACGGTGTTAGTATGTTTCCTTGTTAAATCACTTGGAGGTTCAAATCAATTTATGGTAATTTCATAACCATATAGGGTGTAAGATGATGTTGTATTTATTTTCTGTCTGGCCCAAATTAAGTTTGGGGTTGAGGATCCTCATATCTATGTGTTAAAGCATGTTGTTGCACTGCTCGGTGGGTTGGGTCGTGACAAATTAGTATCACAACCTAGGTTATAGGTCTCTCAGTACAAGAGAAAATGTTGAATAGAGTCCTAGGATTGGTGTGTTGATGTCCACATCTAATCTTAGGGGGCATGAAGCATTCTAGGAATCTATCTCACTTCTCTACTCTTTTTGTGCAATCTATCGCTTGTGGTATGGGTTGAGCTCAATTGGTATCTCTGGATCCCAATTAGTATCTTAATGAATTAGTCTGGATGGTGTTATTGCAGCAGATGGTACAAAAGCAATGGAAGATTGGAACTAGAATGTTCTAATTGATATCTAGCCTTATGGTGTCATATGAACGCATGGATGGTCAATTAGTAGTCATCTACGATATGAGAAGGTTTCCATGAACTTGATTAAAGTGATGACAAATGCTTAATGATTTTTACTGTGTGTTGTATTGCTTGATTAAATGCAAATGTGTGAAGTGTATTGTCATGAATGATTAAAGTTGTCTGAAAGGTAATTCCTTGTATTTTTGTGATACTGTGGACAAGGAAAATTCTTGACTTGATTATGTGTGATGAACTAATGATAAATGTCTATGTATTTTATTGAGCGTGTTTTAGTATAGTCCAGTTCTAAAACTTTATGGCAATGAGGCAAAGTCTACATTATACATGTCTGGAAACTATTTTGGGATGATTTTAAAACTACATTGGCTTACATTGGTAAAGATGGTAAGGGGAAAAGGATTGTTATGACTGTGGTAAACTCCGATTTCGAGACAGTCAGCATAGTTGGGAATCATGAAAGCTACTATGGTATGATATAGGGTAAATGACAATACGAATTGTGTTTCGAAGTTACTGAAATTTATTATGTGAAATGTGATTCTGAGTTGTCTATGCATTGCTGGGTTTGGTCTTGAGATTATGTTAAAGGTCATAATGTGGTTTCATGTGTTAAGATTGAAAACAGGGAATGAGAGAATTTGGTAGGAAAAGGTAGATATGGTAGCCTTGGGCATAAAGGTTATTGATTTGGTGTGGGTGATAATGCCTGGTTGAGTGAACCTATATATATTCTAAAATTAGAACTTATTTTACGTAGTGATGTTTATCCTTGATTGGATAACTACTTACGTTGTAGTGATGATGTGTGTTTAATGAGGAACTATGAGCTTGGTGGGACCAAGTTTCCGGATATTGGTGAAATGATGAGTATCCATTAGTGGGAATAGTCACTCGTGAAATATTTAGCAAAATGAACCATAGTTTGTTGAGTAGTGTTGGACGTTACTCCTATGATTATTTTATGAGAATGATTATTTGCTGGTAGTAGCTCTTGAAAAGGCATAGCAAAATATTGGAGAATTTGAAATAGGTTGGATTGTTCATGATCGGTGATCCTTAGTAGTAGGGTCGGTTGAGGAATGGGTTTAGTAAATTAAAATTAATAATTAGATATTAAGTAGTTGAGATATCGAAAAAGAAATAAGTGTAGAAAAAGAACTAGAAAGCTTTTACACAGAGAAAAAATTTGGGGTCCAAGAAAAATTTCATACTTAGTTTTTTTAGGGTCCTAAAGCATGCACACTTTTAGGTCTCTGAAGTTGACCAACATGCGAAATGTGGTATGAGTGCACAATTTTTTTTTCCAAATTTTTTTTCTAACTAATTTCCACTTGTGGACCGAACAAACACTTTTGGACAAAAACAAATTGGGGACTTGGATTAAATGTACCTTTTTTTCCTTCTTCCTTTTCAAGAACACTTGATGAAGGTCTTCAAGAACACCAAGAATAAACCTACTCCGAATCTTCACCAAATCACCCCAAATTTGAGGAGTAGTTCCCCCTCGACCTAGCTAATAAACTACAAACCTTTTCAGCCTCAATTGCAAGTTGCAACCTAAATCAACAAGACTCATTTGCAATTTCTTCAAAGTTTCAAAGTTTCAACATCTTTTAATGATAGAATATTCTCTGTAACTCGAAATGACATGAAACTTTAAATTATGACTCAAAAAGACACTAGGAAACAACGATCTAGTGTCTAAAGCAAGAACTTAAACAACAAAGAATTTTAAATTTTTTTTCTTGTGAATATATCAAACTTCCAAGACTAGATTTGTAGAAACAAATCTAATTCAAACTCTTGATACCAATTGATAGAATATTGAATTCACAAGAACAAAGAAACAAGATGAATAAAGTATAAAGGGATAAAAACAAGACACAAGTAAGGAAATCAAAAGCAACCAAAGAGTATTCTAAATCTTAAGACCTCAATTGATTGATCTGAATCAAGTATTTATATTATTAGAAAAACCTCAAGGTAATTAGATTACAAAGCAACCTTTCTTTCTAAATCAAACACAATTAAAAAGAGTATTTATGGTTTGTTTGGAAAGTCACCCTGGTAATTGAATTTGGTGTAATTATCCTGTTTGGTTGAACAGGGAATTACTTGGCCAGCAGGTAATTGGTGTAATTGGGAGGGAGTAATTACACTCTCCAATTCACAGGGAGAGGCTGTGAATTGTTGGTAATTACCTGGTGTAATTACCAGCTGATTACTTTAAAAAAAAATTCATTTTATTTCTGTTTTAATTTTTTTTATTTCTATTATTTTTAGTTTTTTTTTTATTATTCTAAAAATTTCTAAAAGCTTATTTTTTATTTTATTATATTTCATTTTCTTCTCATTCTCAACCTTACTTCATGTGATTCTATGCAATTTTTTTGTATTATCTATTTCTTTCTGTCATGCTTATTTTCTCATTAACATAATTGTATTAGTATTCTATTTTTAAATTAAAATAGAATTTGTTGTTAAGTAAGGTTATTTTTTTTTAAAAATAAAATTAATAAATCATATTTATGTATGCTATGTTGAAATTTGAGATAAGAGTATTATATTAAATTTTTTGTTTTGAATTTATAACTTATGTTATATTTTCAGTTTCATTTGTTTTAGTAATATTGAATTCACATTGCAAGTTATTTTTTAATTAGATTATCTTTTTGTCAAACATTTTAATAATTTATGACATTTGATTTATTTATTAATCTTTTTATCAAACGTGCATTTCACGATGTTCGTAGAAACTTCATACTTTTAGTTTATATGATCAATTCAATTGAAATATATTAATTTGAAAGAATATAAATCAATTATTTTTTCTTAATATTAGTTAAGAACATATGTTTATTAATTAATATATTTTCAGAAAATAATATATATCTTAAATATTTAATTTAATATCATTTATAAAGTTTCTTATTTGTCTAGTACAAATTTTAAATAATTAATTTTTATTTTTAAAATTTAATATAATTTTATGATTGCAATTGTGCATCCAAACAGAACATGTGTAATTACATTGTGACATCCAAACAGGACATGTTTAATTACAGTGTAATTACACAGAGACAACCAAATAGGTCAGTGTAATTACTAGACTGCGTAATTACTAGGCTGATAATTACACCAATTCCAATTACCAGGTGGCTTTCCAAACAGACCCTTAGTAAAAACATTCATCAAAATCTACCTTCTAAAATAATAAGAAACTACTACTTATACTAGGATAGAAAAGGAAGATACTAGCTATTATTATTTTATCTGTAAGAGAAGTAAAAGCCTTGTTTGGTTGTCTTCCTATGGGATGATATCATGAAAATTTATCATGAGGGTAAAATAGATTATGTATGCTATGTTTGTTTTTAAACCGGTCATGGGTGGGCTAAATTGTGAAAGATGAGTGGACTTTTTGATTTTGGGTAAAAATCAAAATATATTCAGGTAAATTAGATGGTGCCACATGTCATTGCACGTCTTTCAGCTTGGCTTAGGGATTTATAAGGTCAAAAGTATGATAATAAGAGCATATTTAACCCCAAAGTATCGAAGGATATAAGCATATCATTTGTAATAGTTCATGGATCTATTTGTCCTTTTCCTGTATGCAAATCTCTGCAAACCTTAAACAAGACTTGTCGATCACACAATAACACACTAGAAAAGAAATATTTACAAGACATACTCTTGATAATAGATTCACCAGCTAATTGAGAACTTTGGCTATTCTGCTAACAGGATTTCAAAACAGTTTTTCAGTATTGTGCGTCTGTTCTTTTTGTACTCTTGATACCTAATTAGATCTATAGCTTCATGTATCAAGGTTAGAAACTGCACAAATGATGTTACAAAGCAAAAGATTAACATGCTGCTAATGGAAATTTACAATTGTTCAGAGACCAAATCGAAAAAGTTTTTGCCTCTAATAAGAAAAAAGCAGGGATTTCTACAAATTTAAATGTGATGCTACGGCTTGGAAAAGGTTCAAAATTTCCGAGCAGCTTTGATAGGTACGATCAGTAAACAAAATCTCAGTCGAGGTACATTTGTTCTGCTAGCCACTTTTCTGAGCAAGCTGCTCGGTGGCCTCCTTGTCCATGGCTTTCCTTGCTAACTCATAGCCAGCAAAATTCATCGCACCCAGAGGTGCAATCCAGAAAAATCTAGGAATGGCCCCTTTAAACAATCCGAGGGGTCCTTCATGACGGAGAATTGATAATGCAACCATCGTTGACGTCACAGCCATTCCCTGTGGAGCAGTCATCATTCTGGTCTTTATCACATCAAATGGAGTCGTTGAAACAGCTGTCAACCCACCAGATAAAGCTCCAACGGCAACTGTTTCCCAAGGCTCCAATTCTCTCCCCAGAAGCTGTTGCACAGCCTAGAATAAACACAACTGATTTTTATCAACAAGAAATGAATGTAACACAGCTTTATGTCAAACAAGTAATTTAGTGGTTGATTATGACCTTGAGTAATGTCCAACGGCCTTTCTTGAAAAGTAAATATCAGAAGGTTCATCGACAAACAGCAACACGATAATAATTGGCAATATACACATTTTAAGCTCGAGGGAATGAGTTTATAACATTCAACAAATTTGTTTACTTTCATGCATCAACAAACCCATACAACAGATTTTATAAAGAAGCCGTTGATCCAGCCAACTGCATCTCAGAAAATTGCACAAATTTATATAGCAGAGACAGCATCCAGAGGATTCTGAAATACTTTATATTCTCTCTTCATCCCATTTTATAGGTGTTTTAATTGGACATGAATAAGAATGTTAATTTGACAAATGTATTAGGTAATGAAACAAAATATAGATGAGATGCATTGGATACATGTTTGTGGACATTTCTCAACTGGGGCTCCTTATATAAGAATCTTAATCTACTACAAGTAAGGATAACTACTCTCTACCTATAATAAGGTAGGTAATTATTTATCCTAAAAGAAGAAGAAATAGCATATAATATATTTTATAATACTCAGCTATGCAAATGCAAGGACTATAGAGATATTGTGAATCTACAAATGCAAGGACTATAGAGATATTGTGAATCTACAAATATTTACCATATAATTACATTTGCTTTTCTTGATTATCAACATGTTTTTTCTGAAAATATGTAATATTATTGATGGTGAAAGAAAATATTAAAAAAATAGCTGAAAAGTTAATTTGATAGATAAACACCACATCAAAATTAAAATTTGAATTTTAATAAGTGAAAATTGGGAAGTCGATAAAGAAAACATCAAATTAAAGTTTAAAATATGAATGATTGAAAGCTAAAGAATTGCACAAAATGATATCAGAAGTGGAATGGTATCTAATATTTTGGAACGTCCCCAAGTGGAAGAAATATCATACTGTAGTGCTAAAAGGAAAAATAATACAGAAAGTTGGAATAGCATATGCAATTAACATTGTTCCAGGTAGTGCACACCGAAACAGATGAAGCTAAACCAACAAAAGCCACTTCTAGCACCCCATAATGGGACAAGATTCACTGTCCATTTGAAATTACTCCTTGTAATTTTTTTCTTTTTTTCTTTACTTAGAAGTACTATTAACTCTTTTGTTCCGTCTTTTTTTTTTCTTCATTTTTTGCTGTTTCTATGATACAGAATGTACATTTGTTACTTTGTAACAAATAACAGATCATGAAACTACAGAATTAGTCAATAGTTAGATGCTCCACAGTGTTATCACTACTAGGCAACCTTTTTTTTAGTTGGTATTTGCTAGAGTCCCACTTTGGTTGAGAGAATGAGTTGTCGTCTCCTTATACGATATTGGGCAATCCTCACCTGATGATGAAGTTGAATTAGGCCTGATATCTATTTTCTTAACTTTGTAATAGATCTTAGACTCATTCTTATTCCTAGTTTACACAATGTTGGGCCTCCCTTGTTATGATGTTCACACTCTAGAGGGTGGTATTAGAGTACCACATCATTTGAGGAAAGGGGTTGTTGTCTCCTTATAAGGTCTGGGGCAATCCTCGCTCATGAGCTTACCTTTGTATTTATGTTAGACTTAATTTCATTTTCTTAACAGTGTCACGAGTTAATGCCAGCTTTTGTAAAGAGCTAATTGCTGCCTGGAATGGTACTAAGATCCCCAAAAATGTAAATGGTGAGGTACTTCCGCATATCACACTTTGTACTTAATCTGAATAGAGGAGAATCGCAGATGATTCACAGATTATAAGGCTGATTTACACAAGAGTGTAGATGCTTATGGTTCCTTGAGTTATGCCGCAGAATAAAGGCATGCAAGGAGGAAAAATTCTGGAATTTATGAATTCTATATCCATGGCGTAGGTCTTGCTCTGTTCCTTCAATATCTTGTTTTTCTGATTTTCAGTCAAATCTTTGTTATTAATATATCAGTTTTTATAGTTAACAAAATAAACTGATACTGGGAAAGGATGAAGTAGGGAAAAACCCATATATATTAAGTATAGTGCAAACTTAAAATAAGTGCAAAATCACCTTTTTGGACTCGGCATATAGGCCCATGCCTACAACATAAAATGGAATCTCACGGCAGAGAGTGGCACCAGTTCCACGGAAAAAACCCTTAAGACCATCTTGCTGCCAGGTACCAATGATTGCTGCCCCAACATTGTCAAAAAGACCAGCTTGCAATCTCTGCTTGAGCACCTCACAGGGTATTCTCACAGCAGTACCTAAGAAAGTGCTGCAGAATGATGCCACAGATTGAACCTAGACAACATTCCAATAACAAAAAATGGATAAGTAACTTCCTTTGTGAATCCAAATAAATAAAGAAGCTCGGTCAGCAAATGATCATGTGTAACATGATAGTGCTCAACTAATTGATCCCACTTCCCTTATTACTTTGATACATTCAAGCCTTCTTATGTAGATACTACTATGGGGTACATGAAACAGCATAGCAGGTGGCATCCAAGAACATCAATTTGACGAGCATCAAAATCAGGAAGGTGGGGGCAGAGAGAACAAGCACACTGAAAAATGTAAAAGAAAAATACTGTATCATTTTTGTTTGTCTTTCCTACATATCATAGCAGCTCACCTAACTTCTAGGAAAACTTCTTTAGTCCCATTGAAAGATGAGCAGATCCCATGGACACTTGGATAATATAAAAGCATAAGAAGTGTCCTTCAAAATTCAACCTAATATGGGTAGTCCTTTTAAGTCAACAATTGTGTTTCGTCCCTAGGATGCTTAAAAATGGAGGACATAGAAATCATTCAACAAATTGGGCCCTCCAATGAATGGAACCATCAGAAGGCAGAATCAACTGGGTGCCACTTTGATTCTAAATGAGAACCAGATAAACCACAATGAAAGTCTCATAGGCTGAAAAACAATAATTGAAGGAACAAACAAAATGGTGGTAATAAGAAGCAGCTCCCAGGGTTTTGGTCTAGTGGTAAGAGAGAAGAAG
This sequence comes from Solanum raphanifolium, assembly GCA_036250405.1. Lineage (NCBI taxonomy): Eukaryota > Viridiplantae > Streptophyta > Magnoliopsida > Solanales > Solanaceae > Solanum > Solanum raphanifolium. Next base: position 4,044 of record JAJOOE010059655.1, on the reverse strand, counting down.
ATAGAGGGGTAAGCCTATTATCCACCGAATTTTGAACCATGCAACACTTATCGTCAAGGATTTCTTGGTCATTAAAAGAACTGGTAATAAGAAGGCCTCAACCAGGCATCATGTAAATGGATAGAACTAAAGTAGAGCAATAGGAAAGAGCATTGATGAGATAAAAAAAAAAATTGTAATAAGGAAACATCATACTTCCTTTGGAATAGCAAAAAAAACTCTATAGTTGTTGTGTAGGTATCTCGGGAATTCTATTTAAACAATTGTATTGACTCCTAGCCCAACTAATGGTCTTTCTTCCTCCATATACCAAAGATGTTGGCTTCAGGCATACGCATTGGTTTGATAAAACCCCTTTGGGAGAAAGATCATCCACCAGAGAGCAAAACTTTCATACTATGGGCATATCTAAGACATCGACGTTGAAGAGTTGATATATCAAATTTGTCTACGACAAGACTTTTGAAATGTTGTCAGCACAAAGCTGATATGTCTTCCATTCTGCAAAATTTAAGGTCCAACCTTTTTTTAAAGATTACCCTAATTAAACCGATTGCCAACTTTCTCAAGACCTACCAAATTTAACGTCACAGCCCTCCAACTATATTACTTTTGTAAAACCAGTAAATGGTTGCAAACTACAACTACCTTCAGCTCTCACTAAGCGTGCAGAGAATAGGCATGGAAGGCATACGGAATTTAGGGATGTGTAGACGTGCTTTGTAATGAAAGGAGCTAGAGGTACGCCAATAAAGACAAGACCATGTGAAAGATGTTGATTAATGTGAAGTACTCGATTGGTTACCAGAAGACATGACTCTTCCTAAGGGACAATTCTGTAAAGGTAAACGGTATACCAAAGGGAAGATCGGACTTTTCAAAGTCCTTCTGGTTCTTGCTGAAAAATGGAAATAGAGTCCGGTTTGCTTTTGAGATTTAGAGCCAGTTTGGCATTGCTGCTAAAAATAACTTATTTTTAGAAGCACTTTTAAAAAAAGACTTTTTAGAAAAGTACTTTTTTTTTTTTTTTTGATTTGCACCGGGTGTCCGAGTCTCTTTGAGCCCCGACTAATCCCGGGGGTGCACAGGCCCTCGGCAAGGAGTTTCCCGCAAGTGCACCACGGTTAATTCAGGTTTTACCCAGTCCGATGGCCCTCAGAAATTGTTTGCACCTAGTGGGTTTCGAACTTGAGACCTTGAAAGGGAGCAAACCCCAAGGCTCAAGTCAATTGCCAGCAGAAAAGGACAACTATTAATGTACTTCTAATATTTTAAAATTATTTTATAGAGAGAATATTTTAAATATCTATTATGAGAAAATTAATTAAATTTTTATTTTTAAAATTAAAATTTACATATTTAAATATTCAATCAATATTACACCTTTTTTGGGAAGCTGAAATCTTTAATTGTTATTTTTTTTCTTTTTTCTAATCTTATAAAAATATTGTTGTTACCTTTTTTCTAATTCTACAAAATAATACATAAAATAGTATATAATATATAAAATAATAGTATATAAACGTAAAATAAATTATAAAATTTATTATATAAAAATAAAAAATGAAATTCTAAAATGAAATTTAACCAAACTTGTGAAATATGCTTATTAATTCATAAGAAATATATTGATAAATATGCATATATGAAAAGGATATTTTATTCTTGAGAAAAAATATTTTTTGTTTCTGCTTCTACTTTTCTTAAAAAGTAGAATTTTTTAGCTTATTCCCAACAACAGAAAAACTACTTCTGCTTCCGTTTAAAAGCACTTTTACTGATTTGCCAAACACTTAACTTTTCAACAAAAATGTTTTTTTCTCAAAATAAGTGTTTCTGGCCTCTAAAGATCAAGGACATTGTGGATTAAGCAAGGGGACAAGAACACTAAATTCTATCAGAGGATTGCAAATGCTCACAAAAGAACCAATCACATTGATAAATTGGTGGTGGAAGGTGATGAACTAACAGAAGCAACAGATATCAAGAGGGAGGTGGTTTTATTTTATAAGTACTGTGAGACTGAAAATTGGAGACCTGCTTACAACATGAACCCCTGTCCAGTAATCAGCAGGGAGGAGAAACAAGATTTACAAAAACCTTTTGAAGAAGATGAGGTCCTGAAAGGGTTCAAGGCATGTGCTATAGACAAGGCACCAGGTCCGGATGGGTATACTATGGGCTTCTTTGTGAAGTGTTGGGAGATTCTAAAGGGGGATGTGATGGCTACTATCCAGAACTTCCATTCTCAAGAAGTTTTTGAAAAGAGCCTTAATGCAACTTACATTGCACTCGTTCCAAAGAAGAATGGAGCCAAGAATTGAGAGATTTTAGACCAATCAGTCTGATTGGAAGTGTCTACAAACTAATTTCCAAAATTCTTACAGAAAGGCTAAAGAAGGTGATGCCAAAGCTGGTTGACACTCAACAAATGGCCTTTCTGAAAGGAAGACAGATCACTGATGCTGTTCTCATTGCAAATGAATGTCTTGACTCAAGAGTGAAGGATAAAATCCCAGGCATAATGTGTAAACTAGACAGAGAGAAGGCATATGACCATGTTAACTGGGAGTACTTGCTTGGAATTCTACATAGTATGGGTTTTGGGAGGAAGTGGATAAGATAGATAAGGTTCTGCATTAGCACTGTCAAGTTCTCAATACTAATATCTCCTGAAGGTTTCTTTCCGGCAAGCAGAGGCTTGAGACAAGGTGATCCACTCTCACCTTTCTTATTTTTGCTAGTCATGGAAGGCCTGAACAATATGATTAAAACAGCGCATAGGAATGATTGGAGAAGGGGTTTTAATGTGGTCAAAGAGGTGAATACTAGATTGGAAATCACTCATCTGCATATTGCAGATGACACTTTGATTTTTTGTGATGCTGAAGACAACCAACTAAAAATTTTGAGGATAGTTCTCATACTATTTGAGTCAGTATCAGGGTTGCACATTAATTGGAGAAAGAGTCACATCTTTCCAATCAACGACGTGCCCAGAATACAAAATCTGGTGGATATTTTGGGTGGAGAAATAGACAGTTACCAGCAACATACTTGGGTATGCCTTTGGGTGCCAAAAGCAAAATCCAAAGAGATATGGAATGGAGAAGTGGAAAGATGTGAGAAAAGATTGTCTAGGTGGAAGTCTCAATATTTATCAAGAGGTGGTAAATTAGTGTTGATCAACTCAGTCTTGGATGCATTACCAACTTACTTAATGTCAGTTTTTCCCCTTCCAGAAAAGGTGGAAGAAAGAATTGATGCTCTGAGAAGGAATTTTTTGTGGCACGGTGAGAAGGAATATAACGGTTTCCACCTAGTCGAATGGAAGACACTGCTACTTTCCAAGAGGCAGGGAGGACTGGCAATCAAAAATCTTAGGAAGTAGAACAAAAGTCTTCTCATGAAGTGGTTGTGGAGATTTCCTTTAGAAGAACAATCTTTGTGAGGTAGGGTGATCCAGGCCAAATATGGGAAGGAAGGACCCTGGAAGACTAAGGAAGTGACATCCACATATGGAACCAGTTTGTGGAGATCAATTAGAAACTTATGGCATGGCTTCTATGCAAAGACTGAATGTAATGTGAACAATGGGAGGAAGATCAGGTTTTGGGAAGATAACTGGTTAGGGAATGGAAGCCTCAAACGCTTGTTCCCGGATATTCATCACCTGAACCAACAACAAGAGTCGACTCTTTATGAAGTTTGGTCTGAACATGGATGGAACTTTACCTACAGAAGACTGATGCAAGACTGGGAGGTGGAAAGATTGGCTGAATTTTATGTTACACTTTATCAGTTCTTAGGATTCAAGGAAGGAGAAGACATTCTTAAATGGAAATGTCATAATAAAGGTTTATTCACTGTTAGTTCTGCATATAGAATTATGAATCAGATGGGATCCCAAGTTAACTTTCTGCCTTGGAAGCTTATATGGAAGGTTAAAATACCATATAAAGTGGTAGTTTTTACTTGGTTGGTGGTGAAAGAGGCTGTACTTACACAAGAGAATCTTATGAAGAGGGGAATACAAATGTGCCC
>JAJOOE010059654.1:0-21453 GCA_036250405.1 Solanum raphanifolium | reverse complement strand
AAGGAAGGACCCTGGAAGACTAAGGAAGTGACATCCACATATGGAACCAGTTTGTGGAGATCAATTAGAAACTTATGGCATGGTTTCTATGCAAAGACTGAATGTAATGTGAACAATGGGAGGAAGATCAGGTTTTGGGAAGATAACTGGTTAGGGAATGGAAGCCTCAAATGCTTGTTCCCAGATATTCATCACCTGAACCAACAACAAGAGTCGACTCTTTATGAAGTTTGGTCTGAACATGGATGGAACCTTACCTACAGAAGACTGATGCAAGACTGGGAGGTGGAAAGATTGGCTGAATTTTATGGAACACTTGATCAGTTCTTAGGATTCAAGGAAGGAGAAGACACTCTTAAATGGAAATGTCATAATAAAGGTTTATTCACTGTTAGTTCTGCATATAGAAATATGAATCAGATGGGATCCCAAGTTAACTTTCTGCCTTGGAAGCTTATATGGAAGGTTAAAATACCATATAAAGTGGTAGTTTTTACTTGGTTGGTGGTGAAAGAGGCTGTACTTACACAAGAGAATCTTATGAAGAGGGGAATACAAATGTGCCCAAGATGCTGTTTTTGTGAGCAGGTTGCAGAGACAATTAATCATCTGTTCTTACATTGTAAAGTGGTTGGCCAGCTGTGGAATTTGTTTACTAGCTTCAGAGGTATAAGTTGGACTGTTCCAGGGAGAACAGGACAGGCTCTAGAAAGCTGGAATATGGAGGGCAGTGGCAGCACAGACAAGAGTAGATGGAAAATTGTCCCAGCTGTTATTTGGTGGACCATATGGAAAGAAAGGAATTCTAGGAATTTTGATAACAAGAGCAGCCCTCTGCACAAGATTAAAATGAACTGCATTATCACTTTTTGCTATTGGTGTAGTTCAGAGTATATAGATGACCCTGTGGCTATTGTAGACTTCTAGGGTCCTTATAAAGATGAAGGAGGATCTAGGGATAGTTTTCTTTTTTCTTCTTTTCTTTATCTTTTGTTTATGCCCGACACACAAGTGTGGAGGGAGGATATGATGTAAATTTTTGGATACCAGCTTTGAGCTGATGATTGATATACAAATGTTACCTTTATCAAAAAAAAATGTTCCTGGCCTCCCAACTGCAATGCCAAACAGGCTCTTAGTATGGTGAATATTGATGGCTCCATGGGCAAGGGTGATTTATAGAAAACCTAAGAAGACCATCGTAAAGGTCTTAAGTTAAGGAGTTGCAAGCCAAGATTGTTGAGATTCGATGGGAAATCAAGAAGATGCTTATCATGGAAGAAAAGCCCAAGAACGAGTCCACGAATTGTGGATAAAAATGGGCTAAGTGCTACACATATTTTATGGTTCAAGTCCAAGCCCAAATGAAAGAATATTGGGGCCCAAATGGGGCTGAAAATTCTGCCAAAAGGGAGCACAGTTTTGGTCAAATTTGTAAACTTCTCCTTATTTCTTCAAGGAAGAATTTTTGGTATTATTTTTACATGCTATCCTTGTTTAAAGTTTCCTAGTTAGATTTTATTCATTATTTTCATACAAGTAGATTCTAGTCCCATCTATTTGGGATAGTGTTTCCCCCATATATAGGGGAGGATTTTGTTATATTTTAGAAGACAACATAATTATTAATTGAGAGTTTCTCTTCTTTTACACCTTTGTGTGTAGCTACTTGGAATTTATCTTACAAACTTTATAATATTTTTTAAGCGGTAAGACTAATTCTTCAACTTGATATCTTTGGTTCTTATTCGTAAATTAAAGAAGGTAATTAGTCTTGTACTAATTATTGTTTCTAATTTCTTCAAAATAGGGGTCTTAGTCTCTTAGATTACTTTTTCATCTAAATTCTTGAATTGACTCAATTAGTATCATTTATTAGCTTTAATCCTTTGTTTTTGAATACTAAGATCAATTAGGGTTCTTAGTACTTATTTTGAAATTTGGGGATTTTATTCTCAAATTTCACTTATCTTTAATTTCTTGTCTTTAATCTTAGTATTTTTGCTTCCGCATAATTTTATTGTTTATTCAAGTAACCCGATTCTTATCAAATTTACACAGAAAAATGATTTACTATGATTTTTTTCACCAGCAAGAGACAAAGACGGTAAGTAGCTAGGAATTGAGACGGTCCTCACCTATCACAGGAGATATCTTTCAAAAGTCCTAATCCCTTCAAGTTTGGGCATATGACGACGTGAAGTCATTCTTGTTTTGTTTTTTGGATAAAGTAATAAATTAGAAAAGGGAAAAAGCTTGCCCATATACAAGAACTATACCAAATGTAGAAAACTTTACAAGAAGACATGGTTTTCTACAATAACACCACTCATCTATACATGTAGGAATCCTATGGGTGCACCAAAAAGAAAAGGGAAAATAGGCCATTCCTCAAGTGTACAAAGTCTTTCTCTACTTACTCAAAAGTTCTTCTATTCCTCTCTCACCATATGATCCACGTAAGTGCTAAAGGAGTAATGTCTCATTCCCTGCAACTTCTCCTCCTTCTAAATGCCCAACCTACGTTGCTCAGACTCAAGCGCAGGTGTCCGATACGGGTGCAGATCTAGAGGTCGGATACTCTATGATCTAAATTTTAAAATTCAGGGATACAGATCCATGTATGGATATGGGTGCAAGAGGACACTCTTGAAAGGAGATAAAAGGAAAGGGAGTGACAATAGAAATTTATATACACAAGGTATTTCATTTTCTTCAATCTCACCTTAGTTTTTGTTTTGATTACAGAAATCATTGAATCTGTCCAGAATTTCTACCTCAAATCTAGTCCGCCGAAGTACCCAAAATCGGTAGACCAGATCGTGTACGGATCCCACACCCACACCCATGTCGTGTCGACACGGGTGTGGCACCGAAAGTGAAGAGTTCGAGTAACTTAGTGCCCAACTAAACATTATTTCTTTCACTATGATCGACATCACCCACTCAGTCTGAACCATCTCAGAATTTCCCACCATAAAAAGAAGCTATCCGACAATGTAGAAGAAGGTGATTGACATCTTCACCTGATTTTTTGCACATGAAACACCAACTAACACATTATTTTTTCTTCCTCAAATTCTCCATTGTTTGGATCACTCCTCTCGTAGCTAGCCAAGTGAAAATACATACCTTTCTCAGTACCCTAGGGATCTATATATACCGATACATGTGGAAAATCACTCTCTTCCATAATTAGAATCTTCAAATAATAATATGACTTCACTAAACAAATACCATGCCCCTCGCCCTCCATCTCCATACATCGTAGCTATCAATAGTAGTTTTTTGTTGGTGAAGCAAATCAAGTAAGTTCTGAAATTCTTCAAACTCCCTATCTTGCAAATTTCACCAAAACCTAAAAAATCCCAAACCAATTCTCCTTTTGCGTACTCCATAACAATTGAATCAACATCTTTTGGGGGGGCAAGAAATACTATACATGTTAGGAAATGTAATTCTCAAAATGTTATTTCCACACCACCTATGTTCCCAAAAACTCACCATGTTCTCATCACCCACCCTGAAATCTATACTCATTGAACTCTTCCCACCCATTCAAAATGTTTCTCCATAAGCCACATCCATATGGGAGTGAAACATTTTTAGTCCCTCAACCCCTTTCCAAAATTTCATACTTCTCACCAATAACTCCTCTACACAAAGCATTCACCTCCACCCCAAATCTCCATAACCACTTTCCCAAAAGCGCCTTGTCAAAGACCCTAAGATCGTTAACCCCAAGCCCACCCCAACACTTAGGTAGTGACAATCGCCCAATTTACCAAGTGAAACTTTCTTTCCACACTTGAGCTATCCCAGAAAAAATATCTCTGAAGCTTTTCCAACATTTTTGTAACACTGACTGGGGCGTGTAACAAAGACATGAAATATGTGGAAATGCTTGACAGCATACTCTTCTTGTTGAGATTATATAGCTACACTGTTTAGAGAATTGGATAAAGTGAGTGGGGAGAAGCATCCACACAGCGCTTCTCAATTTAAGTCTTACGGGTTGTTTTGACCACCGATAACCCAAGGAGGAGGATATACATAGTGGTTAGTTGACTTGCCTGTGCAAGAAACTGGGGGACGTCAACCACCTCATACTTCATTGCGTCTCGGAGTTGTGGGCTTTGACATATGCAGCTTTCATGTTTTGACATTCATCGGGTGCTCCTGGAATAGAGATGGATATGATTCCAAAGTAACTTGCCTTGTAGTTGTAGGAAGAAACTAAGGAAGACCTTGCCTTATTGTATTTTTGGTTATTTTAGAGAGAGAAATAGGAGAACGGAGAACCTTTGATAAAGTTGAGAACCTGATGTCAAGAGTCCAAAGTTTTCTTTCATTTCATTTTGTATTTTTGGTGCAAAGTGGTGGGAATACCTGCTTGCACGAATAGCCACAACACATTTTGTAAAGATGACACCATCTTAGTGTGGTACTATTGAATTGCTTTAAATTTATCTCACGAAAACTGAACAGTATTATGTAGAAGAGAGGGAAAATTCCTGGGAAGGATTCACTGCTAAGCTGTTACCTGTAGCTCTGGAAGTGTAGGAGCAATATTAATCAGCACAACCTTGCTTGCTTCAAAAATTCCAGTCCGCAATCCATGGCTGTAATAATCAATCAAATTGACAATTCAGATACAGACAAGGAAATTTTTTCCAAGATAGAGGAACAAAACAGAAAACAACTAACCTTGAAAACTGCCCTAGAATTGCAGGAATCGAACCTCTGTACAATCCCCTTGCTCCAAGTTCAGGAAGCTTTGATATTATTTGTGGAAAGGTTAGTGTTGATGCTTGGACTTGTGTCTGAGGAACCAGCCAGAAATTTTAGAATGTCATTTTCACTCTAAAAATGATTGCTTATTAATTTTCCAAATCAACTTCATTGTACCCAACTAAACCATAAGAATAATGCCACAATAAATGACAGACTTATCACCTTGATTCAGAGTTATTTATGCTTCATTGAATACCATAATATAAATCACAAATAATACAATAAGATACTTTTCAGACATAACATATGTAACACAAAACAGGAAAAAGATCAGATGAAAAGTACAACCTTGCACAAATTTAATTACCTGTCGAGAAACTGGTAAGAAGAAATTAAACATCTTCGTAGGAAAAACGTCATCAAGAATAGGAAATTATATACTCTTACAACATCTTCCCTCATACTTCTTAAGAATGTATAATAATTTTAAATAATAGTATAACAAAAACTCTACCCAGTAATCAAGCTTCTAAAGTATTAACAGAGCAAAGATGTCAGATGTTTTGCTATAACACCCTTAAAGAGACCTTCCTGTTCACTCTGTATTTCTCCTTTATTAGACTTCATGACAAAGAAGGGTAAATTGTCTACAAAAAAAAAACAGAAAATTTTAAATCCTAAACGGTGTAGATACAGGCTTGCAATCAGAAATGTATAGTACAACTACCTAACCTCTATATGGTGTGCTTGTGGTAAAGGAAGACGAAATTAAAGCAAAAAAGTCTGCTAACTATCATATAAAACAATAAATACAGTCGAGTACTACCTCATTTCCAATAAACTACACCTAATTTTACTAATTACTAAGCTCAAAATATATTACATCGACTATGTGTTATATAATGGTTGGAAATGTGATGAAGTGGAATCATTAGTTAGTAAGATGTTATATCAAGTCTGAAGTATCATAAACGCTATGTTGCTCGGACTCTTCAAAAATTTCAATGGGTGCGTCTTGGATTCGCCAAAAGTAGTGTATTTTTAGAGAATCCGACACGGGTGCGGCATCAAAAGTGAAGAGTCCAGGCAACTATCAGAAGTGGTATCAATTTTATGCTAGTTTGAAGATTTTGGAGGAAGATTTTTCATTTGCCGGAAAAAAGAGTGATATTTTTGGCACAAACCAAAAAGGAAGTAAATTTTCTTTGGTACAAAGTAGCTGCTTCTAAATTGTTTACCCAAGATAATCTACTCATATTTTACCTTTCTGGGTATCTTTTTTTTACTGGAAATCCAAACAATAACACCATTTAGCATTACACAAGCAGGCAATAAGTAACTGACTGCTCTAGAATATGATAGAATTTCTAACAAGTAAATGCTTCTGGAAAACAAAACATACCTTAACCGTATCCACGGGGTGCATTAACGCTGTCGACAATGCACAGGAAAGTCCTCCTGCTAATGCTGATTTCAGGACATTTCCAGCAGGAATTTCTACAGGTGGAGGAACAGCAACCACTGTAGCAGCCTCAAACCAGATATTTCTGTATTTATACACCACCAAGACACCAACATATGCAAAAAGGTTTAGAAACAGACTTATGCCTTGAAGTAAGGCTCCATATTATCAATTAAAGAGATAGTAACTGTCAGGCTTTGCAATACTAACAATTGCATGTACCATCAACAAAATTGTTACCTTTATCAAAATGTACCATCAACAAAATAATGGTTAGACACACAAAAAATGGCAACTGAACTTGTCACATGCATCTACATCCAAAAATGAAAAATGGATATCAAGAATATAACAAATTTTGATCTGAAATTTACTAACACACATCTTCCGCCGTTTTCTAATCGACTATTAAAACATTCCACTTACAAAATCTATCCCATCATACTATTTGCTCTCTAACATCTCTTTTCTTTTCGCTAATTATGTGCTTCGACATTCTTTAACTACAAAATGTGTCACAAATATCAAGGTCCCTTTCATCTGTAGACAGCTGCTAATTGCTATACTAACATCAAAAGGGACCCACGTGCATCAATTTGATTCTTTTCTTTTGAGTTAATAAAAGGGGAGAGATGTAGATCGTCTTTACATGAACAGAAATTGTTATTAAATTCGATGCTTAATTTATTTGCTATGTGCAGATACTGCCTTTACTTTGCTAATTTATTTGCTATGTGCAGATACTGCATTTACTTTGCTAATGTGGATACTTTCCTTTTGTTGTTGTTGAAACTGGTAATGTTGCTAATGTGGATACTTTCCTTTTGTTGTTGTTGAAACTGGTAATGTTGCTAATGTGGATACTTCCAAATGCAATAAAACCATCAACAGACTTTGAAGCAAAAGCGGAGGTAGGAGCATGAATGAGCATTGCATGTAATCCCTTAAAGAAGGTAGCAACAACATGCTGAACTGTACAGCTTTCAAAAGGAAAGAAAATCAAGTTCTTCAAGTGCAGATGATCTAATCACTCCAGGCATATTTAGTGGTGCACACACTATACTCCATGTGCAACCTGGAAAACACTCTTTTCTTTGATAAATGATAACCAAGACATCCCCAAGAGCCAACTGGTGCACGATTTGAAATACAGTGGATAATGGAACTGCACCTCTACCCTTCCCACCTAAATACCATGGTTTGTACGCAGAATGATTGAAACTCATGACATGCGCCGAACCCACATATCACGCTTTGCACTCTTACCATTGAGCTAAAGCCCTAGAGGCTAGGGAGGAACTCCTTTGTATAGGGATCTGTAGTTATGTAACTATATTATAGGGGATCTTACCATCAATTGCCGATTAAATTGACTCATGCTGAAAAAGGGAAGTCCCACAAGTACCAAATTATAAAGAACTAACTCCATTGTCTTCACACCCTTCGGGGTGGCCCAGTGGTTTGGGCTTGAGACTTTCATGTTGGAGGTCTCAAGTTCGAAACCCCTTGCCAGTGAAAGCAAGGGGTTTGCCTTCTGGGTCGAGCTCGTCGCACTGGGCTTGCCTAGTGCGGGTTACCTCTCCTATGTGGTTTGCGAGCTATTGCATAGGAGCGGAGGTTTTACCCTGTGCGCATCCAAAGGGTAGCGGCTGTGGGTTTTCCTTGTCATAAAAAAAAACTCCATCGTCTTCACAAAGTCAAGACTTCTAATACCAAAATATATTTTCAAAAGGGGGAAATATTAAATGCCCTCAAATTAAAATCTAAACTCTCTGATATAGAATTGCTGGATGTTTCTCACAACTGTTGTGCGTCTTGCTACTACTTCTGTGATGAGGCCAAAATATAATTAAGATCATTATGTCTTAAAATTGACAAAATATAGAAGAACCAACCCAGCAACATCCAAAACTTTTGTATCCTCAATTCATATCTTTGGAGAAGTCCCTGTATTACATGAACTTTGATGATATATAAATATCCTAATCAGATATTTCCAAAGGTCCATTTATGTTTTTCATGTTTTGCTACAGCTTAGGGAAGAATGCAAGAATATCATCTTCAATAGTATAGCATAGCTGTAAATAGCCATGTTCATTGCTGGTCTTAATAAATAAAGGCAAATTTGTCAGCCCAAAACTTTGATATCCATATCTTCCTTTTTACAATAAGACAACTGCCGTTCTCAACAACCATTTATCCAGTTGAGTTATACAATGTCCCATATCAGACACACAAGGGCATCTAAAGGGGTATACATTATAAAACTCAAACATATCCCATCTGAGTAACTTGTTTTTCCAAGTTATGCCCCTACAACATCTTTTCTAGTTGCATTTCCACCAGCATAAACATGAACAGTGATTAATCTCGTGCAGTAGTACCACTACTACTAGCAATTGATCTTCAGATGATAAGGCAATAGGAGAAATGATTAACAGTTGAATATTGTCTTAAAAAGAATCCCACAGAAAAGCTTCTAATCAACTCATTTCTCCAGGTTAACTCAGACAAAAAATCTAGTTTCCCCAACCAAAAGGTGGGATGTGTTATGTAATGGAAGCCAAAAGCTGGCGTTCCACCAATGCAAACCTAAACAAGAAGCTCATCACTGTAACTTTCTTTTATATTCTGACATCTTTCTGTTTTATGTACTAACAAATTCTCAAATGCCATGATATATCATATCATTTTTAAAAAGTAAAGATATTCTACCGAGGATCTTCTTGAAGCCGATCTGATGGCAGCAGCAGCATAAAGTTCCGGAAATGTCCATAGGAAATAGACTCCTCTGCATCCGCACTTAGAAATCGCATCATGGCAATAGCATTGTCTTCATTTGCTGGAAGTCCTGCATTGTTTAGTGAAGCAAGTATCTCACTCTTCTGCAATGTGCCTGACTTGCTCAAACAAAGACTGGTATAAGCCCGCAGGATGGTAGGCTCCTTCTGCTCCATCAACGAAAGAAATTGTTTCCACCCAAAAGATTTTGAGAACAAGTGACTTCTAGCACGACGCATGAGTTCATGGGCATATCTCTTTGGCAACTTTCTCTTTCTCATAGCAATTTCAAGATCTTCCAACGTGACTTGACCATCACCATCTCTATCCAATTCCTCAAAGAATCTCTTCCCTGCAAGGTTACAACACAAAACTAAGGGCATGTCTGACAATATGGAAATTTAGTTGCTGAAATTTACTTATTGTGGAGTTCTTGTACGTTGCTGGCAGCATCATCCCGTCCTAAAGAAAATAATAATAATAACAAAGACCAATACATAGAGCCCCCCTAAACTTTTCCAAGTAAGTAATTCATATAGACACCTTATCTTAGGGTCTGAACTATTCAACACCTAAAGCTGGAAAATTGCGCCTACTAAACACATACTGCTAACATGGAGCAGTAACCAATTTGGAAGCATGCAATTGCTCTAAGTTACATAACAAGGTATATGCTCTCTGGAAACTATGAAACTTCACTTTAAAAAATGATTTCCGGCCATTATCTTTTATTTTTCCTTCAAAAAACTATGTTCGAGATCTGGTTAGCGGTCATCATCTTCTCTCCTTTTATTTTTTAGATCAGGCCATTGCATCCTCCTTTTTTAAAGTAGTCATATCTTTTTAAAATATGGTCCCTCAATGGAAGCTTCTTCGTGAGATATCAGAATCGTCCAATCTCGACCAACTTTTTCAAATTGGCAATTATGACTCCAAGCTCAACTTGCCGTATTTCCCCAGGCAAAGTCAAATTCGATAAAATGGTTTGGTTGGTTTATCTTCTTATAGGCTGCATTTATTTTAGAAGTCCCATTACTATTACCCTGCCACCATAGGATGTCTTGTCCTGCCTTCAAACCACTTAATTGGTCAATGGTGCTGAAGAATTCTGTTACTCTTGGTATTTCCCAATCATTGAGGAGTCTCCCGAACACAAAATTCCACCCTCAGGGTGTCCACAATTATGCTGATGTAAACTAAGTTGTCAATATCTAAGAATAGTGTCTCCATGTTGCCTGCTTCATGCCAATAATCCTTCCAAAATATAGTTTTAACTCCATCTGCCACTTTGCTAATGGTATTAGCTTTGAATTCATTCCACAAAATTCTGGTATATTTCTATAAGCTAACACCATAAGAAGTCGTGACCTCCTTTGTCATCCAGTTATCATTCTTCTCATATTTAACTTTGATGATCGTGCCCCATAGATTCTAATTCTCATTTGAATATTTCCATAGCCATTTAATTCTTAAAGCTTTACACTGATTCTTCTGATTCTTGATCCCCAATCCCCAAAATCTCTTCTCATTGACCTTCCATTTGACTAGATGGTAACCCTTCTCCTCTTTGTTCCCTTTCCATAGAAATTTCCTCCTGATGCTATGTGATAAGCATCCAACTTATCGACGATTCTTGTTGGGACAAGACATAATGACATCATGTATGTTGGAAATGCATCAAGCCCAAAGTTTATCAAAGTCAATCTTCCACCCAGTGAGAGATATTGGGACTTCCACCTTGCTAACTTCTCACATTTTTCAATCACCCCATTTCGGTAGACTTGGCCCCCAAAGGCAATCCAAGGTAGATAGTTGGTAGAGCACCCACTTCACCCTCTAAAATTGTCTTTAAGATTTTCATGTTTGGCACTTCATTAACTGCATACATGAAGCTTTTCCACGCGTTAACATGTAAATCTAACATTTCTTCAAATATTACCAAGATCAGTCACAGTATTTTGAGATGTTCCTATTCAAGATCACAGAATATAAGTGTCATTCGCATAGTGAAGGTGAATTATCTTCAAGCTATCCCTTACAACTCTAGCAACCTCAAATCCTCTTAACTAGTCTTCCCTAATTGTTGTCTTAATCATTAGTTCTCCCAGCAACGGTTTGATCCAAACTAGCTCACAAGTTGCTATAGCCACGGCTCGATATTCTGCTTCTGCACTTTATCGAGCAACCACACTTTGTTTCTTACTTTTCCAAGGCATCAAATTACCTCCTACTAAAACACAATATCCAGATGTAGAACGTCTATCAGAGGGTGATCCTGCCTAATTAGCATATGTATATCCAATGATATGTTCATGGCCTCGATCTCAAAGAGTAGTCCTTTACCTGAAGCTGACTTTATATATTGCAGAATGCGAACAATTGCATCCCAATGACTATCACATGGGGAAATCATAAACTGACAGGTTAGTATAGATTGCTAAAATGGTCACTATTTTTAATCAAAGAAAACTAGACAACTTCTCATGGGTTTGATAAAAGTGTAAAACTAAAACATGAGCAGACTAACTTGCCCAATTCTGGTTTGCGCTTGATTGCCAATCACAGTGCAAGCGGACAACATTGCCTGAAAGAATAACTACCTAACCTAACACAGATTAGTGTACAGTACTAAAGACCATCTCTTCCTGTTGAGACATCCTGACAAATTCAGCAATCTCAAAGTCTCAAACTTACTTGAAGTAATAATTAGTCTACTGTAACACAATGGCACACAGACATGAGGAAATCTCACTATTTGTTTGATTCTTGACCAAAAGAAACAACTAAGTAAAGCTTAAAAAGTCATTTTGACAAATTCACTTGAATGGGACAAACTTTAGAGCAACTTAAGAAGTAGGAGAGAGGCATACCTTCAGCTTCTGTGTATCTGAAAAAGTCCTGGACGGAGATCAGTTTTTTCTTGTCAGGATGGTCTTTACTAGGTCGTCCTAACTGAGGCAAGAGCTCAATTAATTCTGTTATTGAAACTGTGGACAATGTTGATCTCAAACGCTCGACATTGGATAATGGAATACTAAGCAAACCACTAGCTAAACTTCTTGCGGAATTTCCAGTGCTCTCTTCTTGACCACTAATATCATTAACACCATCTTCTCTCTCCTCTCTTGCAGAAGAATCTACATCAACAATACTTGAAGGAACACCTCCTACTCTTGCAAAATTCAGATTCCCCAGAAATCCATTGACATCAGCTCTTTTACCCTCTAAAATACTGACTAGCACCTTAAAATGATCAAACTGATTGGCAGCCGGAGGAATTTGATTAAACTCGGTACTCTGGCATTCCTGTTGTGGGACTCCTAAGTCAAATTTTTGAAGATTCAAAGCTACTTGATCAAAAAGAAAACCTAGAAAGCACTCAAAAGATAAATTCTTTTCCTCTTTGTGCTTCACTCCATCACAGTTATCCATAACAACCTGATCACTTGACTTCTTTTCCTTCACATCATTTACCCTCAGATTACTTTTCAGGTCATCACGAACACTATCCTGATTCACCTTCTGAAACCGCTTTTTCACAGTCTTAAACGGGATAGGAACAGCCTGAACAAAACCATTCATTAACAATGACCAAGCAACATCAAACTGCAGACAGTTGACACAGCTCCCATCCCCTTTGCCACCACCATACTTCTCCTTCAACCCTTTCCTGGCCACATTACCCCCTTTATCAACCTGCCCATTATTCCCAAACATTCCAACAAACATCTTAATCGGTAACTTTATCAACAAGCCTTTCTTTTTCTCATCACTAGCCACCCCTTGCTTACTTGCACTAATTTTCTTGACATCCAATCCAGAACCACTACTAGTACAACTCTCAGCTTTCCCAGGCCAACAATGCTCAAAATCCTTTGCCACTTTCTTAATACCTGACTCTATAGGCGAAAACGCATTCTTAACCAATTGTACTGAATTCAGAAATGACTCAACAGGGTCTCCAGTCCCAGATGCCACCATCACTCAACACCTTGTAACACCACCACAAAAATCAATCAAACCCAGTAACGAACCGCCCCTCTTATTCACAAAAAGAAACCCACAAAATTCAAAATAACAAACAGATCCACATATAAACCCTAACTGTACGGGAACACTGCAAAACAAATTGCCCAGTACAATTCAAGCACAAAAAATCAATTCAACCCCATCCACAGATGAGGTAATGGTGCCAAATGTGAGAGCTGTATGTACAACTGTTATTTACACAGAAATTACAGATTCTTTGAAAATGGAGAATTGGGTTTTCTTATGCTGTTTTGCCTGAAAATGTTATCCAACAAGATTTTAGAAGCCACTAAAATTCCAAAGATGTGATCTGTGAACGGTTTTTTTTTTCTTGTTTTTTTTAAGAGAATAAACAGAAAAAGAGGCTCATATTTCTTGCTCTTTTTTTTTTCCTCTTTAGATTTACATAAAATCATTGGACATAAGATAATCTTAGAAATTAGAAAGAAAGAAAAAATTGCACTAGTGAGTCATGACTCTTATTAAATGACAGTAATAGCCCTACTACAAGGAGGTTTTTAGTTTATAAAAAACTATAGATGATTGATAAATTTGTCATTTGCATAGGGTCATGGAGTGGCTGGAGTTTATTGGACGGTTAACTATATTTGGAATATTTATTGAAAAAATTCTCCCCTCGTTTTCTTTTAATTATCATGTTGTGTTTTTCGGAAATCAATTTGATTAATTTTCAAAGTTAAATTAGATTACATTAGTTCGATACTTTAAACTAAAAATTTAAATATTTAAAAACTATACGAAAAGTAATATAGATTACAATTTTTGCATATCAATATAATAAAAAAATACCTCGTAAAATATTAATCAAAGTTCTTATTATTTAATTCGAAAAAAGAAAACCATGACAACTATAAAGAACGGAAAGGGTATTATTATGTTTCAAAGAAATAAGATCACTTGTTCACTGGCAAATTGAATAAAAATAACGATTTTTTCACATTTTATAAAAATAAAGATCTTTACTTGTAAAAATTAAATTTTTTTATCAAGAATTCATAATTTAAAGCTAAAAAGAATTTGTAAATAACCTAAAAAAATTCTCTCTTATTTTCCACTTTCCCTTTTTTTAAGTGATTTTTGAAACTTTATTTTTGCTTTATTTAATTTATATTTTTTTAGGTGAGGATTTGGATAATTACTGGGGTTGAGAGGTGAGTGTGGATAATATTGAGTGACGCAGCATCTAGTCGGAAATGGGACAATTTTTGGCTTTATATGTCCGTTTGTGTACTTGTTTAGACGCATTTTAGGCTTTAGCTCAAGGTGGTTTATGGAATTTAATTCCCATGCGATCCTTGTATAATTCATATTTACTCTCCGATTCATTTAATTTGTCATTTTTTATGCTTTCTTAAAGAAAATATTATTTATTCTCTTTGTTTCAAAATACTAATATTTTTAGGTTGGGCATACCCCTTAAAAAATACTAATTTCTAGAAAGTAAGATTTACGGTAAAACCTCTATAAATTAATATAGGTGGGACCATGAAATTTTATTATTTTATAGAGATATTATTTAATCGATAAATTAATATTTATTAATTTAAAAAATGGTTTGAGATTTAATGCAGGTTAATTTTGATTATATCAAAATCATTGTATTTTACTAATTTATGTATCATATTTATTGATTTCACATAAAAAAAATATTATATATAAAGCACAACGAATACATCAAAATCATTATATCTTACTAATTTATGTATCATATTTATTGATTTCACATAAGAAAAATATTATATATAAAGTACAACGAATACATCAAAATCATTATATCTTACTAATTTATGTATCATATTTATTGAATCGTCACTATCGTGCAAACAAAAGAGCATGGATGACAAGTGTGCTTTTTGATGAATATATTTGTTGGTTTGACCACAAAATGCATGGTAGACGAGTTTTGCTTATGGTAGATAATTGTCCAGCCCATAATAGAAATATTGAAGGACTACAAAATGTTGAATTGTTTTTCTTGCCACTCAAAATTCAACCTTAGGATGCTGGGATAATAAGAACTTTCAAAATGTATTATCATAACAGATTTTATCGTAGGATATAAGATGGCTATGAAGTGGGAAAAAACAGATCCAGCAAAGATTAATGTTTTGAATTCTATCAATTTTGCAATCATTGCTTGGACAACAAATGTTCAGCAAGAGACAATAGCAAATTGTTTTCATGTAACATCTCGCCAATTTGAAATAACTAGGAAGAAGTTAAGAATTGGAAATAACCATTTTTGGAAAGAATATAAAAATCTGGAAATTTGTTAAGTATGTTAAGTTGAGTTTTTGGTCAACTTCAAACGACCATAACTCCTAGCTCAGGATGAGTTAGGTGTGGTTCTAGATATCGTAGGAAATATCTTGGAAAAATCATTCCAACGCCGCCAAGTTTGTGCGATTCCGAGTTCGTATGAGTGAGATATGCCCATTTGAAGTTGGGCTGTTCGAATAAGGAAATGTCCAATCCGGATTTTTTAAGGGTAGTTTAGTCTTTTCCTTATCCAATTTATTAAATCCATTTTTTAGTAATTATTTGGAGTCTAAATTGAGCTAGTTCAGTTTACACACTTCAAAAATATGCTAGGGCTTGGAGACAAGAAAAAGGAGGAGAAAGGAGAGGAGAAACTCAAGATTCGTCAAGTTCTTACGATTTTGGTTGTGGAATTCGCCAAGGATTCAATCCTACAAGGTATGTGAGGCTTTCATAACGTTGGGTTTGTTCACCCATGTGCCAAACATGTTTATTTCAGCATGAATTCGTCCTAAAAGAGTTTGAAAGTTGATGTTCTTGATTTGTATTCTTGAATTTGATATCGTTCTTGAATTGGGCTGAATTGAAATGTTTCTGAGATCTTTACGTCAAGTTTTAGAGTTGCTTTGAGTTAGGTTCTTGGGTACATATTCTGGGTATCGAAATCTAAAAAGAATTTGAGAAAAATAGTCGAGTTTAGGCAAATTGGGGCTGGAAAACGAAGAAGGAAAAAGTCAAGCGGGTTTTGGCACGCAAGTCCACGATGCAGACTTGCGTGCTCCCCCAGTGAACAAAAACCAGCACCGCGTCACAGTTGGGACGCGGACTCCTCTATCTCAAAATTTAATTTCGCGATCAAATATTTAAATGAAACTCCGTGTCACGGACTTGTTCCGAGACAGTTATTTCTTGATCTTTTCTCATGTTTAGCTATCTACAAACACTCCTAAACATCATGAGATCTTTCCTATCACCAATCACAATCCTTGAATCCATAATTCAATTCAAGGAAAGTTAAGAGTCAAGTCAAGTGAAGTTAAGAGTCAAGTTAAGAGAAGTTTATAAAGTTTTCAAAAGTCTTTCACAAACATTTTAACTTTGTTTTAAGACTTAAGTTTCAAGTTAAGCAAAGAGTAAAGAGTTGAGTTCATTTTCTCAAAAAGCTATAAGGGAACTAAGTATTCCCAAGAGTTTAAAATGTTTTCACATTTGAACAAGAAAGGGAAACACCGATTTTCAAGAGAGCTTTTAAGCTAAAGTTTTGAGTAATTATCTCAAACCAAAGAAAGAAGTTTTGATTTTAAATCATTGAGCTAAGTATATTTTGAGAGTAGTATTGAGCACCGATATGAGGATGCGAGTTCATATTAACTCAAGTCTCCATAAACCATGTAGCCAACATGGGTAGTAAAGGATCATACTTTTTAGATGATTCCTTAAGATGCTTTTAGCATAGACTAGTGGATCCACTTAGTTAAGCGTTATATATGAGGGCAAAGTATAGGACAGTTCTGGCAGCGTGGGCAAGACCACTTAGGCTCATAGTGGTGGTTGTCGGTTAGAGAAACTCCCACATAAACTATATTACTTTATTACATGAGTAAAGTTGAGTTTGTTATTGCATTTTCTTTAACGAACTAAGTTGTTTTCCCACTATTTTACAAGCTTTATATATATTGCATGTGTTTTATTGCTTTATATTAAGTTAAGTTATTCAGGAGTTGAGTAAAGCCAAGGTAAATGTTTCTTTTAGATTCTTTTCAAGCTTAAGTTATGTTTAGCATTCCAACTCGCATACTCGTACATTCAATGTACTGATGCCAATTGACCTGCATCTTATTATGATGCAGACGCAGGTAACCAGGATCAGCATCCAGCGCCTCGTTGATCCAGTTGAGCACTCAGAGTCAGTTGGTGAGCCTCATTGCATTCCGGAGGACTCCTTTTACTTTGTTTTTAGTATTTTATTATTAGGATGATCGGGGGTCTTGTCCCGACATCCCTCTTTGTTTTAGAGGCTCCATAGACAGTCAAATAGTTAGTAGTTCAGTTGTCTTTACATTATCATTTCATATGTTAAGACTTGAGTTGCCATTTTGGCCAAGTTGAATGTTAACTATTAAACATTCTAAGTTATTTTATTTAACAATTTGAGTAAGCGCATTTGATCATTGTAATAATGCTTAGAGTCTTCCGTTAAGTAAGTAAGTCAGGTCAAGGGTTCACTTGGGGCCAACAATGGTTCTCGAGTGCCAGCCACGTTTGGGTGTAGGCTCGGAGCGTGACAAACTTGGTATCAGAGCACAGAGTTCAAGAGTCCTAGGGAGTCTATGAAGTAGTGTCTGTAGAGTCCTAGTTATCAATGTGAAGCGTGCCACATCTACAATTAAGAGGCTGCAACACTTAGGAAATTTTCTTATTTCTTTCACACTCATTTCGTGCGTTAGAGTTTGATCTCTAAATAGTTTCTTTCTAATTCGTGCTTGCGCGTGTTTCCAGATAATCATGCCTCCACGAAGAGCTGTCAGAGGTTGTCTTGCTAGGCATAATGTTGAGGAGCAAGGGGTACCTAATGCACCTGAAGTGCAACCCCAGGGAGAGGTTACCAATGCTGAGTTCCGTGAGGCTATCCGGATGTTGAGCCAAGTTGTGACTAACCAGGTTGGGCAACAAAGAGGAGCTAGACAGGAAGTGACTTATACTTCGAGGATCCGAGAGTTCTTGAGGATGAGTCCTCCAAGTTTCACTGGCTCAAGCACTACTGAGGATCAAGAGAGTTTTGTTGAGGAACTGAAAAAGGTATTTGAGGTTATGCATGTTGCCGATACTGAGAGAGTTAAACTAGCTGCATATCAGCTGAAGAATGTTGCTAGGACTTAGTTTGACCAGTGGAAAGAGGGTAGAGCTGAAGATGCACCACATGCGAGTTGGGCATGTTTTGAGGAGGCTTTCTTGGGGCGTTTCTTTCCCCGAGAACTGAAAGAGGCTAAGGTACGAGAATTTCTTACCCTTAAGCAGGATTCCTTGAGTGTTCATGAGTATGGGTTGAAGTTCACCCAACTATCCCGTTATGCTCCGGAGATGGTTGCGGATATGAGGAGTAGAATGAGTCTGTTTGTTGTTAGGTTATCCCGTCTATCAAGCAAAGAGGGTAGGGCAGCGATGCTAATTGGGGACATGGATATATCAAGGTTGATGGTCTATGTGCAAAAGGTTGAAGAAGAGAAGTTGAGGGATAAGGATGAGTTTAGAAATAAGGAAGCTAAGACAGGTAATGAGTCCGGGCAGCAGAAAAGTAATGCGAACCGTTCATCCTTTCAGCAAAGCAAAAGGGACCTGCTCCATCATCTGCTAGTGCACCTGCACCCAAAAACAAATGTGAGTATAATGGTAAGAATTCATAGAACTTCAAGGCTAGACCGCGTAGTCTCAGGGTAGTGTGGCACAAGGAGGTAACTGGGCTCCTGCATGTGCTAGGTGTGGTAAAACCCACCCATGTAAGTGTCATGATGGCCAGTCAGGTTGTTTCAAGTGTGGGCAAGAAGGTCACTTCATGAAAGAGTGCCCTAAGAACATGCAAGGTAGTGGAAATCAGGGCAATAGAGCCCCATTTTCATCAGTTACTCCACCAGACAGGGCTGCACCTAGAGGAGCTACTTCCGGTACTGGCGGAGGAGCAAACCGCCTCTATGCAATCACTAGTCGTCATGAGCAAGAGAACTCTCCAGATGTTGTCACTGGTATGATCAAAGTCTTTACTTTTGATGTTTATCCTTTGCTAGACCTAAGAGCAAGCTTATCTTTTGTAACCCCTTATGTTGCAAATAAGTTTGATGTTATTCCTGAGAAACTCTGTGAACTTTTTTGTGTTTCTACACCTATTGGGGAGACTATTCTAGTTGAACAATTTATCGTGATTATGTCATTTCCATCAATCACAAAGATACCATGGCTGATTTAATTGAGTTCGACATGGTAGATTTTGATGTCATTCTAGGTATGGACTAGCATCATGCTTGTTATGCCTCCATAAATTGTAGAACTGGAGTTGTCAAGTTCTAAATTCCTAATGAGCCAGTTTTAGAGTGGAAAAGTAGTTCAACAGTGCCTAAGGGTCATTTTATTTCGTACCTTAAGGAAGAAAGTTAGTTTCCAAGGTTTGTGTCTATCACTTAGTCCGAGTTAATGACTCAAGTGTTGAGATACCTCCATTCAGTCAGTTCCTATGGTAAAAGGGTTTTCAAATGTCCTTCCAGATAATCTACCCGGAGTTAGTTTCCAATGTTTGTGTCTATCACTTAGTCCAAGTTAATGACTCAAGTGTTGAGATACCTCTATGCAGTCAGTTCCTATAGTAAAAGGGTTTCCATAAGTCTTTCCAGATGATCTACCCGGAGTCCCTCCTGAGAGAGAGATAGACTTCGGTATAGATATTCCTCCAAATACTCGTCATATATCTATTCCACCATATACAATGGCACCAGCAGTGTTGAAAGAGCTTAAAGAACAATTGAAAGATCTTCTAGATAAGGGTTTCATTCGACCAAGTGTCTCACCTTGGGGAGCTCCGGTCTTATTTGTGAGGAAGAAAGATGGTTCTCTTAGGATGTGTATAGATTACCGCCAATTAAACAAGGTTACCATCAAGAATAAGTATCATCTTCTAAGGATTGATGTTCTTTTCTATCAACTTTAGGGTGCTTCTTGTATTTCTAAGATAGACCTCAGATCTGGCTACCATCAGTTGAAATTAAAGGAATGTGATATTCCCAAGACAACATTCAGGACCCGTTATGGTCATTATGAGTTTCTGGTCATGTCGTTCGGTTTGACTAATGCGCCGACAACATTCATGAACCTTATGAATAAAGTTTTCAAACCTTATTTAGATATGTTTGTTATCGTCTTTATTGATCACATACTAATCTATTCAAGGAATGAAGAAGATCATGCTAGCCATCTCAGAATAGTTTTTCAGACTTTGAAAGATAAGGAGTTAGATGCTAAGTTCTCTAAATGTGAGTTTTGGCTTGAGTTTGTTGCGTTCTTGGACCACATAGTTTCCGGTGATGGAATTAGAATTGATACCCAAAAGATAGAGGTAATGCAGAATTGGCCTAGACCCACATCTCCAACTGATATTAGGAGTTTCTTGGGTTTGGCTGGATATTATAGAAAGTTCGTAGAGGGGTTCTCGTCTATTTCGTCTCCTTTGACAAAGTAAACTCAGAAAACATTGAAGTTTCATGGTCTGAAGCTTGTGAGAAAAGCTTTCAGGAATTGAAAAAGAGGTTGACTGTACTGCCCAAGTTTTGACCTTACTAGAAGGTACTCAAGGTTTTGTGGTGTATTGTGATGCATCTAGAGTTCGTTTGGGTTGTGTGTTAATACAGAATGGCAAAGTTATAGCTTATTCCTCCAGCCAGTTGAAAGTTCATGAGAAGAACTACCCAACCCATGACTTAGAATTGTCTGCTGTAGTATTTGCTTTGAAGATATGGCGTTGTTGACACCCAATTTTGGCTCTCCACATTTAACTATAATAATTATAATAATAATAATAAAAAAATATATATGTTATGAATTTTTTATAGGAATACAAAAAGATTTTAATTATTTATTTGACTTGATAAATTTATTTCATAAATGTTATTTCTTATAAAGATTAAATATATTATATATATCTTACTACTTACTTTCTCATTTTTTTTAAAAAGAAAATAAATGTTGTTCTTAAGAATTGAATCTATTTTTTGTTCAAATATAATTCCTTTTGTCGCATTAGATATTTTTCGTACATTTATTAAAATTAGAAAGCTTAGTTAATTAATGATTTACGAATTTATATTAATTTAATTTTAAGGGTGGCTAATTTTATCAAATAAGCTAATCTTGCAAAATAATTATCTTTAATTTAATAAATTATGACTATTTAATAAAGAAGTAGTTATAATTTAAATGCTTTTAATTTGAGCAATTTTGGCAATCCAAGTCTCCTTAAACCGGCCAATCCGTGTATGCCACGTAGGCGAGCACATGGATTGTGTCTCTTTAGCTTAAATCTTGACCCTACGATTAAATCTAACGGTCATAGTTAATTAAGCTTTTATCATTATTTAATATATATATATATATATATATATATATATATATATATATATATTATT
>JAJOOE010059653.1:0-15010 GCA_036250405.1 Solanum raphanifolium | reverse complement strand
GTATAAAGTCTAGAAAGTCTTCCGCTTGCTATTTTTAATTAAATGTTTTCTTGGTAAAGAAAGTTTTAAATTCATTATGTTTTTAGTGTCTATGCGATGAATGAATGCTAAGAGGCTTGTATTAGACCTCTTCGAGGTCGAGTACGCCGGTTACGACTAGGGGGTGATCCCGGGTCTTGACAAACTTAACGTCTTCAACCCTAGCTCCAACTCCTCTTCTTCCTCTCTTCTTCTCTTCTTCACTCAAGAACCCTAACTCTTACTCTTTTAAAATGGAACAAAAATGATCCACAAACAGCCTAACACAACAATATAACCTCAAAA
Organism: Solanum raphanifolium; assembly: GCA_036250405.1. Classification (NCBI taxonomy): domain Eukaryota; kingdom Viridiplantae; phylum Streptophyta; class Magnoliopsida; order Solanales; family Solanaceae; genus Solanum; species Solanum raphanifolium. Next base: position 14,686 of record JAJOOE010059653.1, on the reverse strand, counting down.
GAAAAGATTTGTGAAAAGACCAAAATGCCCTTAAAGTTTCCGGACGGATTCCCTGCCAACTGCCCAACTTTCAACGAGCATAACTCGCTCATACGAACTCGGAATTGAGCAAACTCAGTGGAGTTGGAAAGATCGTTCCAAGGGCTTTCCAAACATAACTGGAACTACTCCTGGATCATCCTGAGCTAGGAGTTATGACTGCTCAAAGTTGGCCAAAAACTCACTGATTTCCACACTTGGCCGAATTTCCAGATTCTAATTTTTTTTCCAAAAATGACTACTTCCAATTTCAAGCTTCTTCATATTCATTTTAAATTGTCGGATGTTACAGTTGTAAGTCCTAAAACACTTCATTAACTCCTTATTTTTCTAAAACCTAAATCAAACCAAAAGAGTTCTTCCTTCTCAATATTTCTCTGTCTAGAAGTTCTCAAAGATTAAGAAGAAGAAGTGGGAGCTAGGGTTGTGGATTCAAGGTGTTTCTTCCTCAAATCTCATGGGGATTCAATATAAAGGTATCATAGTCTTCATCCTTGACTTAGTTTCTCTACAGGAGCCAGTTTCAAGGTTGATTTCAAGTCTCCAATGTTTCCCCAAAAATATCCTTGTTTTCAATCTTGGCATGGATTCGATTCCAAACGTTTTCCAAAGGCTTTATTGCATTGCATTATGAATGAATTGTGAATTAAGATGATTTCTCCCTTGAACCCATGTTTTCCCCCAAATTCTTAAGTTGTGAATTGAGATTAGGAATTAGTTTATTATGCAAGTATGTTGAATTGTTGATGTTTACATTGGATTAGTTATTGAATCATGTCAATTTCCTTATCTATTGTAGTATCTTGGATTTATGGGTTGATGTTGGTTCATAGCCTTGAAAGGGAATTTTATGAAGGATCTAGAAGGATTGTTATGTGAAGTATATATGTGTGATCTCAATGAATGTATTATGACCATGTTTAGAATGTAATTGTGTTAGTATTGAAAACTTATGAATGATGATGATATATTTGAAAGGTTATTCTCACATACACACACTTGAAAGATTGAATGAATGATGTTTTCTATGATTATGTTAATGATGATGGGTTGATTGAAAGGTTATTTTAAATTGTACTCTAATGAATGATAATGACATGTTGTGAAAGGACTTTCTCACAATATGGGGATCCTTAGATGAAAGGCTATTCTCATATTTGAATCTATGAGCTTTCCAATGAATGAATGATGGGTTTGGGATGGATGACCTCACGTGAGTTGAGGCGGGGTATCTAGTAACAATCTCTTATCCCATAATGAACTAATGCAATGAAAGTTAAGTATTCTGTGGGGAATAATGCTAAGCACCGAGTGGATAGTGATTTGAGATGGAATCTCTCACGTGAGTTGAGGTGGGGTTTCCAGTAGCAATCTATTGAGATGGATGCCCTCATGTTAGTTGAGGCGAGGTGTCTAGTAGAAATCTCCATATCCCTTAAACTATGTGCCCACATAGGTCTAGCTAGTGGATCCACCAAAGCTAAAAGCAATGGTCCTACAATAGAAAAGTAGGAATCCCTTATCCGGTGAGGGTTACACCGAGATTCCATGAATTTCTCACATGGTCTATGTCGTTTAAGGCTTACCCCCACAAAGAATGTTAATGAACTATGGCTTATCAAGAATGCACTACTCCGTGTGGGTGGTAGTATGGGATGCCATCCATGCATTGCACAAGTAGGCTTTGAGAGGGGTTGTGGTGTGTTCCTTTATAACGTTAAATGAAATGAATATTCTCTTATGATGATGCTAATGGAGAATGTTGGTTTAATGTCTAATGAACGTAGGTGTTCTTAATGAAGTTAATGGGGAATATTGACTTATGTATTTAATGTAATGATGCATGCTATACTTGGATTGTATTATGAGTTACTTCCTTGTCATGACTTATTGAGTAAGAATGTGCCTAGTCTATGGTGACTTCAAAAGAGTTAGTGTGAGTAGTAGTATGGGATGCTACTCATACATTGCACAAGTATGACTTAGAGTTGCCCTAGATGATGGTCCTAATGTGATGTTATGACTTGTGTAATATTTAAGTCTCTTATGTATGCGTATTGTGTAAAGATGGAAAGGTTGAATGGTAAGTTCACTTTTGGTGACCCTGAGGTGGTACTTAGTGTGGATAGTGGTATGGCACGCTATCCATACATTGCACAAAGTATAGCTTGAGGGTTACTTGAGGTGAAGGCTTAATGTGACAGTAATGGTTTATATGTTGATTATGTTCTAATATGGTAAAATGACTTGTCTGTTGGTTGTGTGTATATAATGCATCTTATGCTTATGTTCATAAAGTTTTCTCAAAATGGCATATATCGTGACTTTCAAATAAAATGTCAGTTTTAAGCATGTTTTTGCATGGCTATCATACTTAGTACTTAATTGTGCTAACTCATATTCTTTATCGTCATGAAGTGTGGGGATTGGTACTCGGTTTGACTCTCTCTAGTTAAAGCTTGGATTTGAGATTATCCAAGACTAAGTGGGTCCTCATAGATCGAGGACAGGTGTTTAGATGTTTCTTTTCTTTCATATAATAGACAATTGTTAGTCTTTCGATTGTAAAGGGTTGTGTCCCTACTTTAGTTTTCGAGATGTTATTTTAGATGGCCATGTTAGACAATAGACTTCTGTTATTTTCGACTGTTTTAAATGAGGATTTTGTTTGTATTGTTATAAACAATGTTTTAATTCCGTACCATTTTTCCTTATATTGAATGTTATGAATGCTATGAGGCTTGTATGAGACTTTTCAGAGTCTTATACGTCGTGTCGCTTCTGGGGTGTAGGCTCGGGTCTTAAAAAATATGGTATCAGAGCATAAGATTTTGGAAATGGTTTTTAGGATTGATGTCTCACAAGCCACGTCTAGTAGAGTCTTGTTCATTGGTGTGATTCATGACACATCTATGAGTGAGAGGCTATAGGACGTTAGGAAGTTACACTTCTTTCATTATTCTTAAAGTAGTGCCTTAGAGTTTAGCTCTTTAAGTGTCATTTTCCTAATCTTTCTCTTCTGATTATAGGATATGAATACAAGAAGGACGCCCACAAAAATAGTATAAGAGGAGAATGTGAATAAGGGAGTTCCTCCCCAAGGTCCTCAAGGTGACCATGTTCTTAAAGGCAACCAAGTTCCGGTTAATGCTCCGGCCATGACTAATGAAGAGATTAGGTTGGCTTTTCTAATCCCAAGCCATGACGGCCCAAGTTAATCGGGATGTGGGGACTAGAGGGAATGCTATTAAGAGCACTATGGCTTCTAGGTTGAGGGACTTTGTGAGGATGAATGCTCCGGTGTTCCTAGGTTCCAAGGTGGGAGAGGATCCCAAGAGTTTTTTGATGAGGTGTATAAGATAGTCAATGCTATGGGGGTGACTTCTAGGGAAAAGCGGAACTTGCCTCTTACTAATTGAAGGATGTTGCCCAAGTTTGGTTCACTCAATGGAAAAGCAATAGGTCTATAGGAGCGGGTCTTATAGAATGAGAGGAGCTTAAGAAAGCATTCCTTGGTAGGTACTTTCCCCTTGAGAAGAGGTAGGTTAACGTGGAGGAATTTATCAACCTTAGGAAAGGTAGCATGAGTGTGGAGGAGTATTACTTGAAGTTTACCCTATTGTCTAAGTATGCTCCATCTTTGGTATCCAACCCTAGGGATAAGATGAGTAGGTTTGTGACCGGTGTATCGGACCTAGTTAAGGAAGAGTGTCATACAACGATGCTCCATGATGACATGAACATTTCTAGACTCATAGTGAATGGTCAAGCTATTGAGGAGTCCAAACTTGATAGGAAAAGTAGGGAGATGAAGAGGTCTAGGTCCGATGAACAAAGTCAACCAAGGTCCAAAGAGAGGTTTGATGAGTCCACAAATTTGACTCATTTAGGGCTATATTTTGATAGAATTAGTGTCCTCAAATGCATATTTTATCTTAATATTTGATGAAAACCCTTAAGTTTCAGGTATTTGGAGTTTGAGGGAAAGCATTGACACTACTTAGCAAAAAAGGAACAAAGGCAGCTGAAAGATCGAATAAATGAAGATCTAAGAATCGCCGAACTCATTCGGCGAATTGCCAAAAGGTCTTATCCTCGCCTTTTGTTCCAGTGTGCTGAGCCCTGAAAGAACGGATCAAATAAGTGGTGAAAAGAAGCAGTCAGCATTTCACCAAGCAATTCCGCGAAGCTGTACTATGTCGCCCAATGATCCAAAACATAAAGATGTTAAAGGATAGAGCAAGACGGCGATGAAACCTACTACAGGGCGGATCACCGAGTTGATCGGCAATCTGGACTAACGATGCCGAATGATCCGTTGTAGCACAGATTTTTGAAAACTATAAATACTCGTTGAGAGTTGTAGCTTAACATCAGATATTTAATATGTAAATTTTAACATAGAATTTTGAGTTCTATGTTTGGAGAGAGTTTTGAATAACTTAAAGATTCAAAGGGTTTCAACTCCAAGAATTTGGACTTGAGTCTTGTGGATTCTTCACTCTTTGCTTGTTTTGAGACTTAAATCTTCATACCCATTTGAATGCAAACTCATATTGGTATAAAGTTCTATCTCTTTTACATGTGTAGCTAAAACCCCAATTCTTGGGGTGTGATTTTGTGAATATGGGTTAGATTATTTGTTGGGTCTTGCTTGTTGATGGTTTATTTATTGTGTAAATGTGATTTTGTTTAGCATTTGTGGTGGAACTTAATAAAATTGTAGTTGCAAATACGATTTCACCTTTCTATTTTTGGCATGCTCGAGAGAGAGGTCATTAAACTAAGACTACTAAATTGATGGCCAGTGGGAGTGGGTCGACATGAGGTTCAGCTCGAGAGAGTGAACCCTAGTCCTTCTCTCACACACTAAACTACATAAAGTGAGTGGGCTAAGGCAGAGGTTGTTCTTCATGCGGCAAGTGGGTGTCCGAGAGGAACCCATTTGGTTCGAGGTAAGTTGTTCGAGAGAGAATTTACCCCCACTATAGTCTAGCCTAGTAACAAATACTCAACAGATTTACTATCAAAAGCATGGACCCAATAGTCCAGTCTAACCCATATTCCTATCACATCCCAAGAATCCCGTCTCCATATTTGTATCTCTCTTTATTTTTGATGATTTTGCTCTATACCTTTTTACAAAACCCCCATTGATAATTGACACTCGTGTCAAACCCTTTAATTTGTAATGTCTTCATTTGATAAAGTCTTTAGCTACGGTTAGTTTTAGAACATTCGTGCTTAACCACTAATTTTCAGGAACCACTCCCTTGGGACTCGACCCAACCCTTGGTTGGGTTACTTTACAATTGTACGATCGTAGAAACTTGCATTTGAAGTTGTGTCTTGATTACACAAACATCAAGGTTTTACAACCAAGATTCACCAATGGTCAACAATGATAGGGTGTCTAACCCTAAATCTCAAGGAGGGAATGGAAGTGGTTCTTCTTTTGAGAGGTCTAGATGTTCCAAGTGTGAGAAGCAACATTTGGGTAAGTGCCTTGCCGGCACGGATGGGTGCTTTGGGTGTGGAAAGAAGGGTCATAAGATGAGAGATTGCCCAACACTCATGGAAAAAGGGAGAGCGACCAAACAAGCTTCTCTTGATGGCCCAGATCCTAATGCTCCAAAGAGAAACGTTTTTATGTCCTTCAAGCTAACAAGGACAAATGAGCTCATCCGGATGAAGGCACCAGTAAGTGATAGTTCTTTATAGTTGTGAATGTTTTGTTAAGGTCCTTATGTTGATTTCATGTTAGCCTTAATTGGGTTTACTCATAAGTGGGGGATAGTATGTTGAATAGTAACGTTGTGGGGAGTTTTGATATCCTTATACTTTTATTATATTCCTATTCAAGCTTGAGACCAAGAGTTCCTTGTAGCTTGTTTCATGTTTTGGAGTCATGTGTTAAAATATGTTTTCATGATCTCCTTATGCTATGCAGGTTTTGATGGAATTATGTTTATATGAGAAAAAGAGTTTTCATGAATGTGTTCCTCATGTTTATGTGCATTTGTGATGAGTTGCCTAAAAGTTTCATGATATGACTTGTTGAATATGCTTAAATGTGTTTCTGAAAAGATTTTCATAATCTGCCTTATGATGTTGTAAAGAGCATAATGTGAGTTGGAGAAGGAAATTCCTCCAACGAAATGAGAAATGTTGATGTTTTCGTGCATAATGAGTTTGTAGATGTAGTTCCTACTTTCTTGTGTTGCATCGATCTTATTGATGTGGAGTTGATGTTTCCTCTTATGGTTTTGTGCACTGTATTGATGTGTCATGCCTGATGGACTGCTAGTCTTGAGTCGTTATCCCTAAGTGTGTATAAAGTGTCATTCAAGGATGAATATTTCTAAGGAGGGGGGGGGGGGATAATATAACGACTCAGAAAATGATAGGTTAAACTAGAGCCTAAATGTAAGGGTTAACGTCAAGGGTTAAAGGCAAGGGCTAAGGGTTTTGGGTGAAGGCCATGGTTTGGGGACCAAGGCGGCCTAAAACTAGGCTCAACCACTGCCTACCATGACCACTAGGATCTTCACAACCCGTGGTGGCCACCACGAGTCGTGGTACCACTCGTGGTTGGCATGGCATTGTGCCCTTGTGAAGTTCCAAGCCAAGGTTTCTCTTCACAAGCCATTTCACGGCTTGGTGGGAGTTGTGCAAAGTTTAAGGAGCTACTCCCCCAAAGACCATGGGCACCACTACCAGTTGTGGTGTCCTAGACGGTCCGTATAAGTGGTCGTGAAGATCGCTTGGTTGCATGGAAAGCAAGGCAACTTGGCTGACCACGACTCGTGGTCTTGACCATGGATCGTGGGAGGTCTCTTGGTCTTTCCTTAGTCCCCTGAGGGCTTGGCAAGGTGGAGAGGCACACTGGTCAAGGGACCAAGGGTACCACCACGAGTCGTAGTTCCCCTCACGACCCATCAAAGTGAGTGTGGTCCCTAACGGGGCTGCCTTAGTTAAGTTCATTTTAATTAATTAATGTGTGGGGTTGTTTTTAATTGTTTTATATCACTAGTATATATAGTTTTAAGTCCTAAAACACTTCATTAACTCCTTATTTCTCCAAACCCCAAATCAAACCAAAAGAGTTCTTCCCTCTCAATATTTCTCTCTGTAGAAGTTCCGAAAGAAGAAGAAGAAGAAGTGGGAGCTAGGGTTGTGAATTCAAGGCGTTTCTGCCTCAAATTTCACGGGGATTCAATTGTAAGGTATGGTAGTAATAATCCTTGAATTAGTTTCTTCCAAGGAGCCAATTTCAAAGTTGATTTCAAGTCTCCAATGTTTCCCCAAAAAAACCATAGTTTTCAATCTTGGCATGGGTTCGATTCCAAACGTTTTCCAAAGGCTTTATTGCTTTGAATTATGAATGAATTGTGAATTAATATTATTTCTCCCTTGAAATCATGTTTTTCCCAAAATTCTTAAGTTGTGAATTGAGATTGGGAATTGGTTGATTATGAGAGTATGTTGAATTGTTGATGTTTATATTGGATTAGTTATTGAATAATGTCAATTTCCTTATCTATTGTAGTATCTTGGATTTATGGGTTGATGTAGGTTCATAGCCTTGAAAGGCAATTTTGTGAAGGATCTAGTATGATTGTGATGTGAAGTATATGTGTGTGATCTCAATGAATGTATTATAATCATGGTTAGAATCAAATTGTGTTAGTATTGAAATATTATGAATAATGATGATATATGTGAAAGGTTATTCTCACATACACACACACTTGAAAGAAGAATGAATGAAGTTGTCTATGATAATGTTAATGATGATGGGTTGATTGAAAGGCTATTCTCAATTGTACTCTAATAAATGATAATGACATTTTGTGAAAGGACTTTCTCACAATATGGGGATTCTTAGATGAAAGGCTATTCTCATCTTTGAATCTATGAGCTTTCTAATGAATAAATTATGGGTTTGGGATGGATGCCCTCACGTGAGTTGAGGCGGGGTATCTAGTAACAATATATTATCCCATAATGAACTAATGCAATGAATGTTAAGTATTCTGTATGGAATAATGCTAAGCACCGAGTGGATAGTGATTTGAGATGGAAGATCTCACGTGAGTTGAGGCGGGGTTTCTAGTAGCAATTTCTTGATATGGATGCCCTCACGTGAGTTGAGGCGGGGAGTGTAGAAGCAATCTCCCTATCCTTTAAACTATGTACCCACATAGTTTTAGCTAGTGGATCCACTTATGCTAAAACCAATGGTTCTACCTTAGGTAAGTAGGAATCCCTTATCCGGTGAGGGTGACACTGGGATTCCATGAATTGCTCACATGGTCTATGTCGGTTAAGGCTTAGGCTCACAAAGAATGTTAATGAACTATGGCTTCTCAAGAATGCACCATTTAGTGTGGGTGGTAGTATGGTATGCCATCCATGCATTGCACAAGTAGGCTTTGAGAGGGGTTGTGGTGTGTTCCTTTATAATGTTAAATGAAATGAATATTCTCTTATGATGATGCTAATGGAGAATGTTGGTTTAATGTCTAATAAATGAAGGTGTTCTTAATGAAGCTAATGGGAAATGTTGACTTATGTATTTAATGTAATGATGCATGCTATACTAGGATTGTATTATGAGTAATTTCCTTGTCATGACTTATTGAGTAAGAATGTGCCTTGTCTATGGTGACTTCAAAGTAGTACTTAGTGTGAATAGTAGTATGGGATGCTATTCATACATTACACAAGTATGACTTAGAGTTGCCCTAGATGATGGTCATAATGTGATGATATGACTTATGTATTGTTTATGTCTCTTATGTATGAGTATTGTGTAAAGATGGAAAGGTTGAATGGTAATTTCCCTTTTGGTGACCTTGAGTTGGTACTTAGCGTTAATTGTGGTATGGAACTCTATTAAGACATTGCACAAAGTATAGCTTAAGGGTTACTTGAGGTGAAGGCTTAATGTGAAGGTAATAGTTTATATGTTGACTATGTTCATATATGGTGAAATGACTTTTATGTTGGTTATGTGTTTATATTATGCCTCTTTTGCTTATGTTCATGAAGTTTTCCCAAAATGGCATATATCATGACTTTCAAACAAAATGTCCGTTTTAAGCATGTTTTTGCATGGCTATCATACTTAGTACTTAATTGTGCTAACCCATATTCTTTATATTCATGAATTGTAAGAATAGGTACTCGGTTTGACTCTCTCTAGTTGAAGCTTGGATTTGAGATTCTCCAAGTCTATGTGGTATGTCCTCATAGATCCAGGACAAGTGTTAGATGTTTCTTTTCTTTCATGTAATAGGCAATTGTTAGTCTTTCGATTGTAAAGGGTTGTGTCCCTACTTTAGTTTTCGAGATGTTGTTTTAGATGGCCATGTGAGACAATAGACTTCCGCTATTTTTGAATGTTTTTAATGAATATTTTGATTGTATGGTTTTAAAGAAAGTTTTAATTTCGAACCATTTTTCCTTATATTAAATGTTATGAATGCTATGAGACTTGTATGAGACTTTTCGAAGTCTTATACGCCGTGTTGCTTTCGGGGTGTAGGCTCGGGTCGTGACACCCTAAGTTGGCCGAGATTGGGCAGTTTCCAAGTGAGACCTACGCCCACCAACCCACGGATCATGAGTGGGGTGACGCCCCATACTATACCTCCGTGGTTTTGTTTAGGAACTTTTCATTTGGTGCCTTAACCTATGGATGAGTTCCAAGGTTCGTGGATGGACCTACTGGACATAGGTCCTCATTTTTTACAGTTTTTTGGTTCTTGGGGTTAGGCTTTGGGGTCCTCCTAAAGGAACCTTGGTTGGTCCTTGGGGAGTCTTACCTTGACATTTAACCCCTCAACCTTACCTCGGGAACTCATTTTACAACATAAACCCCATATCAAACTCAACCAACACACTCATTAAGCTTTAGTTTAACCTACTAGTTTTCTAAGTCATTACAGCTAGGCTAGGAAGCAGTAGAAGAACAAGGAACCTGGGAGGAAGTGGAAGCGGGAGTACCTGAAGGCTCAGAGGCCGTTGTAGGCAAAGATGCCTCTACATGTATCAACTCAATATCAACCTTCGAGCATATATCCACCGGAGCCGCTCTCCTCCCGTCTACCTCCTCCCAAGTGTACTCAAGCTCTATACGCTGAATATCTATGGAAGATGTGGGAGTGATCTCAATATCCCTCTTCTCATCACGAGGGACTCCAGCACGCCGGCACATCTCTGTACTCAGGACTAGGAATAAAAGGGACGGCTGGCCCTGTTTGGCCCTTATGGCCATCTCCTGCTCAATGATGAGTCCCAAGTTGAGCCACTTCTTTGCTATGATCGATCCTAGATAGGTTGCCTTTAAATGGCGGAGTATGGACTCATTCTGTGAAGGCATGATAGAGTTGTTGATGAATTTGAACCAGTACCGTGCAGATACATTCAAGTCCTTCGTTTTTATCTGAACTCTTGCCTCAATCTAACTTGTGGTGGTATCAGAATTAAAGGGGGCAAGCCTGCCCTTTAGGTCATCCAGGGATTGAGCTGTCGCTAGACCATCATACTCGTGCTCAAACCCCATAGCTCTGTCAAAAACAACATTGATGTGATCGATGTTATAGCGACCCGTAAAATGAATAAGTGAAACTAGAGCCTAACTAGTGAGTGTGTGAGTTTGTCTTGAGGTTTGAGGTTGTTTGATGTTATCCCGAGCTATGGTTGAGGGATTGAGGGGTTGAGGGGTTTAGGGGTTAAACGTCAAGGTACGACTCCCAAAGGACCACCCTACGGGTCCTTGAGGAGGACCCTAAGTATAACCCCAAGGTTGCCCCATATGAGCAAGCTTCCCAATTTGAGGGTGACCTACTGAAGGGGTCCACGCCCCGTAGGTCCATCCACGCCCCGTGGATGGACTCCGGAGGTCAAGGGCCCCCAAACCATGTTGCAGCCATGAACTACGAGGTGACAGCACAAGGTGCCAACCCATCTATGGTCCGTGGATGGGGATCCGTCGATTGCACCTGTATTGTTGGTGTGGTTCGGCCAAGGTGAGGGGTTGTTCTGTAATTAGATAATTAATTTACTTAAGTTGTGGGATGGCTATTTTAAGTTATTTATGGTATTTTAAGAGTATTAAAAGTGTTAAACTCTATTTTTCATCTCATTACTTCAAAACCCAAAATGTAAACCTCCCTTCCCCTCCTAATGCTTTCTCTCTCTACAAACCTCTATTGGAGGTGAAGACTTCAAGCTTCCAAGGTCAAAATCTTCAAATTTTTCAAGAGATTTTCATGGGATTCTTCTTAAAAAGGTATGGTGGTCTTCATGCTTGACTTATTATCTTTCAAGGAGCCAACTTCCAAGTGATTTCAAATCTTCAAAGTTTACCCAAAAACCCTAACTTTCAATCTATGCATGGGTTCGATTCAAAACAATTTCTCAAGGCATTATTGCATTGAATTGTGAACTAATTGTGGATTTAAAGATGATTTAAGATGAATTCTTCCTAGAACCCATGTTTTCCCGCAAATTCCTAAGTTGTGATTAAAGATTGGGATTTGATTGATTATGATGGAATGTGAATTGTTAATGTTTACATGAATATAGAATGTTGAAACTATGCTATTACTCTTGCCTAATTATATTGATCCACTTGAATGGTGGAGGTGTTAGTTACTATGTATAATGTGAAGGATATGCATGTGATTTCAATGATAGAATGATGATCTTGTATGGAATGTAAATGTGTTATGATTGAAAGAAAATTCTCACTGAACACTCATGAATGTAGATGATGGAATGTGAAGGGTTCTATAATGTAATGTTGTATATTTTGAATTGGTAGGCTTGTGCATCCTATTCTTGTATGAATGAATGTAAAAGTGAGTGTGTATCTTGAATTGGTAGGCTAAGGCATCCTTTTCTTATATTTATGAATGTAATCATGAATGAAGTATCTTGAATTTGTAGGCTTAGGCACCCTCCTCTTGAATGAATGAAAGTATTGTTGAATCTTGAGTTGGTAGGCTTAGGCATCCTCTCTTGTGTAATGAATGTGTCTTGATTTGATGTATATGAATCGATAGGCCTATGGCATTCCTTTCATAAATTACTAATGAATGTGTCTTGAGTTGATGAATATGAGTCTATAGGCCAACGATATTCCTTTCATAAAGGAATTATGAAGTATTCTAGGCTATAACATGAACCGGTAGACCTAGTGTTGGTAGCCCTTTCATGTGTGAAATGATGACCTTGTATCGGTAGACCCAATGTTTATGGCACCCTTCTTGGAAAGTCAATGAGCTATCCCTAATGTACCTTGAATCAGTAGAGCTAGTGAAGGAGGCCCTTTCTTGTGTAATGTACTTTGGGTCGGTAGACCTAGTATTGGTAGTGCTCTCAAGTACAATGATGTTAATGTCAATAAACTACTCTATGGGAATGGAGGCTGAGTACCGAGTGGATATGGTAAGATTGAAACTCTCCAAAAGTTAGGCTAGAGTTCCAATGAAGATCTTCCTATCCCATAACTATGTGCCTACATAGGATATATATTAGTCAGTGGTCTTCTTACCAAAGCTAAGATATTACCTACTTCTACCTTAGGCAAGTAGAACACTTTTTTCGTTGTGGGCTTATATGACACCGGATGTCATGATCTAGCTTTCATGGTCTATGTAAGTTAATGCATATTCCCATCATCTGAGATGTGCATTATGGTTTCTCGATGAATTCTATGAAGTGTGGGTGGTAGTATGGGATGCTATCCATGCGTTGCACTTGTAGACTTTGAGAGGGTCATAGTGAGTTCTCTAAGCCTTAATGGCTAATGTATGAATGTCCTCTTATGCTAAAGTTAATGAGAATGATGATCTAATGTTTAATGAATGAAGGTGCTCTAAATGTAGCTAATGAAGAATGTTGACTTTTATATGCTTAAATGTAAAGATGCATGCTATACTTGGATTGTATTATGAGTTACTTCCTTGTCTTGACTTTTCGTATATGAAGGTACCTTATCTATTGTTACTTCAAACGAGTACTTAGTGTGAGTAGTAGTATGGGATGCTACTTGCACATTGCACAAGTATGACTTAGAGTTGTCTTAGATGTTGGTCTTAATGTGATGATGTGAATTATGTAATGTGTAATGACCCGAGAGCACCCCCTACTTGTTACCGGCGTATTTGACCTCGAAGAAGTCTTATACAAGTCCTTAGCATTCGACATAACATGTATCATAGAATAAAATCATGGACAATTTAAAACTTTTACTTTGGAAGTTCAACTTCACTTCATATATGAAAAAATAGAATCTAACTTCGTCACAATGCACCATCTAGACATAGAAGTATCGAAAATGGGACTTAGCCCTTGCATCAATAAGAAGTCTTGAAAATAGGAAGTACAACAATGTCTTTCAACATAAGCAAAGAACTAAACATAGAAGCTAGATCATAGGGTCTTGTCCTCGGACTTGAGGACTCACCAACTTGGGGAAGCAACTCCAAGTGTCTTGAGAAGTAAGCTTGAATCCTCAACGGCCTGAACCTAAATGTTTGGGAAAAGGGAGAAAATATGGGTTAGTACAACACACGTACTAAGTATGGCTACTATGTATATAAACCATTGAAACATGCACAAAAGGACATTTTATTCAAAACATGCTTTTTGCCAAGTAAATCCAATATGCACACAATTAAGTATCATAGTCCAAACCAACATAATATCATCCCAACATGTAGACAGCCCAAGCAATACTACAATAGAACCCCATAACCCTATTCAAAGCCAAGTATTACATTAAGCAATCTACTTCATGCATACATTCATAAGATCATATTTCATCATAACTTAACATATTCATAATGATCATAAATAACATAGCTTCAACATACATAAGTCATAATCATCAAAATCATAAGAGATCACTACTACAACCATCTCTTAGGATCCCACAAGTGCAATGTGCAAGAGAACTCCCGTACCCTCCCTTACACTATGCAGTAACGCTTAAGAAAGCCCTAGTAAGAGTTCACACCTTCATTTACTTTTACATTAGGGAAATATTGCAATAACCGACATAGACCATGAAAGCTACATGGAATCCGGTGTTCTACTCCCACACCGAAAAGAGAGGGTTAACACTTGCCTAAGGTGTAACCATTTGTACATAGCTATCTAGGTGGATCCACTAAGCTAGAATCCTATGTGGGCACATAGTTAAGGGTCAAGGAGATTTCTTCAAGAAACCCTAACTTACTAAACGTGGGGGTTTCCATCTCATGAGACAACACATACCGTAGGTAATCCGTACTTGCTAAACGTGAATGAAATGACCCAAAAAGTTCTTAAAAATGTGCTTCGGAAGTTACCGGAAACTTGTTTAACTGTATATAAAAAAATCCATTTCGTTTTTCGAAAATCCGACTTCATATTCTCTTTTAGGGGGTCAAATTGAGTGGGAAATGGGTCTAACCCAAATTTTAGAGCAACCGTATCAAAATCCGAAATTTCCAAGTGAAGCCTTTTTCGAGGGTCTACTTTGGAGGGTCATATCTCCTAGCACACAAATTATTGGGTGGCCAATAACATATCCATGGAAAGCCCTTTGAGTTAACTACCTAACGCACTTCGTTTCACCTCATTCGGAGTT